>WSUI01000358.1:0-31981 GCA_019633595.1 Tulasnella sp. UAMH 9824
TCTCTTGGTTTCGACCTTTAGGCAGGATTGGACACCTCAACACGCCAAACAGCGAGCGTGGCACCAGCGAATACGAAAACGGCCCTCCGTGGAGAATGTGAACATACTCGGCCGGAAGATACAACTAGGTCTTTGAAAGCAGAGTGAGAATGAGCTGGCATAATTCAACGGAGAAGATCCGAGAACAGCTGGATACAAAGTTTAGAAGGCTATTGTGACGGCGATCTGGGAGTGTAGTTTACCATGTCGCGCGCGAAACTGGTTCTGTTTGCTTGATGCTGCTTTGAAGAAAGATGGGGAACTCGAGATTTACTAGCTACAAGGCCGATTGCATCTCGTCGATCAGCTCTGGCCGCTCTTTCGGTTCAGTAGAAAGCAGATTTATTATGTCCTTGGGGACGAGGCAAGTTTACACGGAGATCGTTTCCGCGCGGCTCGATCCCTGAGAAAGAAATGCACAGAATATATTAAATTTCCCGCTTTGGTAAGCCATGCTGGGATTCACGTGGTCACGGCTTGGACAAGTACCGAGGATATGGAGAGCTGCAAGGTTTTCCCTGGTTTGATGAGTAAAAGCCCGAGGCGCCTGAACCTACAGTGCGCTGCTCTCACATGTGGCATTTATTGTTATGGAGGCGCCGGGGAATGTCTCTATCTGAGTGGTTTGCAGCGGATATGGAATGTTATGTGTTGGCAAGGAAAAGGCTCCTTGAGGTGGGCTTCGTGTTCGTCGACCCTGACAAGACCGGCTTCCTTGTCCATTGTGGTTGGGTCCTCAAAAGCTTTGTTTATTTGCACTGCTTGGGAGATAGGCTGGCTCCGGATTCAAGTCTAATACTGCGCCTTTGTGTTGTCAAATTGCGTCGCATGGGTGGCTCTCGTAGGGGGGGCGGTGGCACCCGTTGTCTCGCGCTGGCGTGGACAAGGGGTGCCGTGGACCGAAATATGCACAGAAGCAATATGCCAATCTCTCTAGTGCTTTTAGAGTCGTATCGAGAAGTATATACGACCTCGAAGCCCTCTAACTTCGGCGCTCCGTATCACAGCCGCCCAAGGCTACCGGTGGTCACCGAGATGAAAGAAATACGGCTAGCCTCGTCTCGTATCGAGTCCACCGGTCAACAAAGCCTAATTTCCCAAAAATAATAATGTCGCTATCATACTTACTGAGTCATTAGGTGGACGATGCCGTGGTGCAACCTCCCCGTTGCCTCTCACGACCGAGGAGAGAAAAAGCTCTCGAGGATGTCACATTAACCCAAATCTCCTCCGAGAGGACCATGAAAGCCCCCCCTCTGCGTGCGAATTGCGAATTCTCGTGGACGCGGCCCAGTTGCGGGCTTGAGGGGGTAAAGCGATTGCAAACATACCCGACTCCTAACCGAGATTCGATCCTGAAAAGGTATCACGGCGCCACCTCGATTGCCCGGCAAACTTGAAGATTCCCGAGTCCTATGGGAACTGCCTCGACCGAATCGTCAATGCGGGTACGATTTTCCAAAGTTAGAACGAAGTATCACGTTCGGGCCGACACCAGCGGAGTTGATGCGGTCCTCGTTCTTGACCGTGAAAATCTACCTGCCAGAACTTTGTTTGAGTGGGGCTGCTCTTGCTATTCCTATAGATGGGGTCTACCTAGGGTTCAGCAGAGAGTGTTATCTGGGGAAACGAGCACTTTGACCGATTACCCTCGACCATCGACTGAGTGCAACAGAAGATCTGGGAATGTTACACTAGAAGCACGGCGGGCCTTCCTATACTAGAATGCACCTTTAATACGGTGTCTAGACTCGAGCAACGGGGCAGTGTCTTCCTTTAAAGGCCGTTATTGCACGCGGCAGTATGGACATAACAAGGAATAGATTAGTGTCTAGACTTCGTTGCTACCCTTCGTGGGGCTTCTTAACGGAGCTGACGAAGCTCGTGCTCGTGCAGCGTTGTAAATGTCCTGTTTCCTCGAGGCAATCATGATCATTGTGGGAGGGGGCTTTTGGTCTCTGTTCGATACCGAACGTCGAAAACAAGTGCGCTAAAAAAGAACAAATGCTGTAAGGCTTAGTTTAAGATCTCAAACGTGAAACCTACGCGAGTGTCGCAGGTGCGCGAGGCGGGAGTGAGGTGGAAGGGGAACAGTAGAAGCTTGGCTCTGTTTGTTGTTTATTTACCATCGTTGCGGGGTTTCAGTGCCTAGCAACGGGCCTCACGGACAATTGTGTGCCTGCCTTGAGTGCCGCGGGAAAGTGGTAAACGTGGGCTCACTTCTCAACTCATCCCCAACCAACTGCACATCGCTGCTACAGAGGACTGGTGGCAGTGTGTCCATAATCCTCTTAGTCCGTTTCCTCTCTTCTTCTCTGTTCTTTTTCTGCTCTCTCTCTTCTCTCTGTCTCTATATTCCACTCCAACCTCATCTATCCGCACGCGCGCTGGTCGTCCGGGCAAGTTCACATTCAAATTTCCACAAATGGTTAAGAAAGGTCCACTGCGGAGTCTCAGCATCGTCGTAGATCCATCACACAGGCAGATCGCCGATGAAACAGACAAGGTTCCCAGAGGACGTATTGTGCTCGACGGCACCAGCAACAACAATGGCAACTCCAATCCCTCAACTCGAAAACCGACCCGCCTCGTGCCCCCATCCCCTGCCCACTCGTCGACGTTCAACGTGCCCTCCTTGCCCCCTCTGAATACCACATCGCTCAAGGTGCCAGAACCACTGTCGCTCGCCCCGGAAGAAGCTGTGGAACCAACACAGCCGACGGCAGCCACCGCCAAAGCTTTCCTTGACACACCCGATCCATCTGCTGCGTCATCATCCGCTCAGCGCCGCCCATCCGGTTTCCGCCTCCCGCCAGCAATATCCGTGGTCACCTCCTCACCCGACTTGAAATCTTCGGACAACGCTTCCCCAGCTGTGACCCGGCCCGGCTCACCTCACGAAGCCCGAGATCTTCCTCGCACGTCGTCCTTCTCCGAGAGCTTGGCACGCCGCTCATCCGTCCCCACCATTCCGTCTTTACCATCCGGCCCGTTAGGATCAGGCTCGCTAGGGTATCGCTCACGGCATGATTCAATATCCTCCCGGTCATCAAGCCAAAGTCTTCCAAGAAAACGTTCTGGCGGAGGGCGGGCGGAAGAGGACGGGTTCTCGTATCTGCAGCCCTCAGCATCGAACTCGGCGCTGAGTCAAATCTCAGTCCCCGCGCCGTATCAGAACGGTGCGATCCAGATCATTCCCGGCATCTGGTTAGGTTGCGAAGAGAACGCCAAAGACTGGGACGGACTTCGGCGATGCAATATCGGCAGTATCCTCAATGTAGCCAAGGAAATTCCAGACGAGATTCTCGGTCCTGCACCAGGCGGTCCCGCGGCTTCTGGCTCTAAGCCCACACCGCTATACTATCCAGCTGATCCTACGATCAGTCGACCAGAGCTGCATTACCTCCATCTCCCATGGTCCCATGGACAGCCTGACCTCGTAAAGAACGGTTTCCCGCAGGCGATGGCATTTGCTGACGACAGCATCCGCCGAGGCAAAGGCGTTCTTGTTCAGTACGTTCTGCCACCCGCTCTCCGTCTCGGTTCATGACTAACAACCAACTTACAGCTGCCAATGCGGTGTGTCGCGCTCGGCTACTCTAGTGATCGCTATGGTGATGCGTGCTGCGTCACAGCCCGATGCAACTGAAGATCTCAAGAAGATCGGTACCTCAATGAACGGTGCTTACGAGTTCGTAAAGGAGAAGAGCATTTGTATTGGTCCGAATATGTCGTAAGTACGCCCTCCCTGATCGGACCTTTACGAAACTGATGATCAATGTTTCGGAAGCCTGATCTACCAACTACTGGAATATGAGAAGAAGCTCCAAACCAAAGGCTCTTCCCACCGACGACAACACAGTTTGTCTGAATCAGAAGGTCTGGACAGCTCAGGTCAGCAGTCCGATCTCTCCCCACATGATGCAGAGACCCAGCACTTGTCCGAGGAAGAACGGATCCGGACCGAAGAAGAGGAGTGGGCTCGAATGCGGAGACAATTGGAAGAGGAAGAGGAGCGAGAGAGGCAGGAGAGTCTCCGGGCTGCAGCCGCCGCCTCGGGTGGAGCAGGTCGTCCAGGTTTCATTCAAATCGACCCCAAACCAGCAGTAGAGACCCTTACCGTACCATGGAATGACGGGTGGAGAGGCTTTGGAAGCCGTTCTAACCGGGCGAGGACACCAAGCGTTGCGGATGACGAAGAAGCCCGTGATCTGGACCGTGCAATGGAGGAGAGATTAGTGAGGAGGAGAGGCAGTGCCGCATCCGTCGCGTCCTCATCTGGCTTAGGAAAAGGTCACACCAGCACGAACCTCAGTACAGGTGCTGCGGGGAGCAGCCAGGGTGGTAACGGCAACGCAACTAGCCCTGCGGCCCCCTCATGGAAAGCACGCCTTGGCAACAAGAGGGTGCGTGCCGGAAGCGTGGAGAGCAACTTTACGGGCCGGAGCATCAGCATGCTGAGCGTAGAGGAGGAGGATGAAGGGGAGGATGAGCAGAATCGCGCTTTCCCGACGTTGGGCAACCCTTCGATGGCGTGGAAAGGCCGCCGTAGTACGAGGAGCCGAGTTCATTCAATCTCGTCGTCAGCTGCTGGAAGTGAAAGGACTGATTCAATTGCATCCACGTCTGACTTTGAGTCGCCTGTCGTCGGGAACGATGAGGACGATGACAAAATGGACGGGGTAGTCCAGGAGTTGGAGGTTAAGCTGCCAAATACGATCCCCGCTCCTCCACTATCTGCCACCGCCAACTCTGTCACTGCGTCGACCACATCCCCCGTCACCCCACTCTCGATACATCCGGGTTCCGGTCCGACCCCATCGACCGCGAAACCCCCCATCAGGCCGTTTATCTCGATCCTTCCCTCCGAGCGGGGTGCAGAGGATTCAGGAGTGGAGATCGTGGTCGAAGAACCTACCCCCTTGACGAATCGACATTTGCCTGTGCTGGGAGGGTTCCAATCGCTGGACTCTCCTATATCGCCGGTTGGCGGCTTTAACACCGGCAAACGATTATCCTTCTCCAAGCGCCCCGGAACGCTGGCGCATCTTCGTGGGGGTGCTTTCGACCCACCTCCTTCCGCCTCGCCTTTTAAATCTTCCTTCGGTTTTGGTGGTGGATCAAGCGAGTCTATCCCGCCGCCCTCTGCGTCTCATTTCAAGACATCCTTTGGAAGCGTCAATCTCCCGCCACCCTCCGCATCACATGCCAAGACCTCATTTGGGAATATACCATTGCCGCCATCGTCGTCAGCTCGGAAAACTTCCTTCGATTCGAGTGAACTGTCGGTGCCATTCCCCCGCAAAGGTAGCAAAGGTAGCACTGGCTCCAGTGGCTCGTCTCGTCACAGCCGGAAGATCTCAACAACGTCGATAGCCCCCTCGTTGGCCCCCGTACCTTCAAGTCCACCAGTCAATCCTGAACCTCAATCTCACATCATGGATATCGTCGCGTCGTCCACGAATTTTGTCCGGCGACTGTCAAGCTCGTCATCTCGAAGTGGGAACTTCCGAATCGGTTCGCTTAGTCGTGAAAGGTCGCCCTCACCTCCTGCCATTGCAGTTATGAACGCAGAACCAGAACCGCCAAGCCTTCCAATCGCGGTGCGCAAGCCAACTAAATCGCGTCCAACGCCTTTGAGTTTGGTGAGCAAGGGAAAGGAGCCTGAAAGCTCCAACACCGGCAGCTTAGCTGCTTACGTCCTTTCGTCATCGGCTACCAGTCGTCGCTCAACGTTGTCTACCTCGTCGTCGGCATCCTCGTCGTCTTCCGCCTCTTCGTCGTCAGCTAGGAAATTACGGAACAAACTGCTCACCCGCGTCAGTGGAAGCCCGCCAAGGTCACATTCCCCGCCAAACAACCAAGCGTCTGCAGCAACTCCCCACCAAACGCTGTTTATATTCCCACCATCACCGGATTCTTCGAGAAACAATTTCGATATGCCTTCAGGTACCCCCAGTACCATGATGCTTACTACCAACTATGCAACGCCAAATAGTGGCGCGTATGATAGGTCGCCCGGAATACCTTTACTCTCAGCAACACCAACCATCTCCACTTTCCGAAATGCAAGCGAGTCGCGCACAATCTCGCGCAAGTCTAGTGTCTCATCGACTGGCTCAAGTGGAGGCCGGTTTGGACTAGCAGGACCTTCAACGCCGACAACGGCCTGTTCACGAGTCGACGCCCGAGGCTGGGTTGGACGCTGAAGCGAACCGATTGGACTTCTGTTTTCTTTTGCGGACTAAGTCTTACGGACATGTTTGTCTCTTCTTTTCTTTTTCCTTTTTTTTTTTTCATCATTGCATGCTTGTTTCTCTGTGCTCATTTCTACTGCATCCCTTCTCAATGGCTTGCCTCTGTTTCTCCCTTTCTTCCCCCTTTCTCCTCTCCTCCCGAGTCTGTCTGGTATGGATTTTTTCTGGCATTGTGGTTGATACTCGCATGTACTCAAGTACCGCTGTAGAAGCGACTCAATATGATCTGACGGTTTATGTCCTCCCCGAATTCACCCGTCTGACCGAATCAATTCATTGTACCTCGGCCAATGCTCGCCCATTTGACGCTGTCCGAGATCGCCGCCAGACTCGTTTGTGGAATTAGGCTCTTGGAGTATTCGCGGTGTGTGTTTTTCGCATCAATTAAGGGTCGATGGGCGCCGACAAGCTTTCAATTGCAGACGGGTACAACCTGACGGATGCGGGGGAGCTGATCGAGTCGCTGTGGTCAGGAAACATGGGGTCCCAGGGTTTGAAGCGGACAAGTACAGGCCGAACCCAAGTAAACGCAAATATGTAATTAATCATGAGATCTGCACGAGTATGATGGGTGTGGGTATCTGGAGTCGCATGTGCAGCTAACGGCAAAGCCAGTACAGACGGCATAACGTTAAGAATCAGGATCCGGTACGACGTTCTGGGCTTCTGCATCCTTCCCATTGTCCCGCCTACCATGCCTGATCTGCCAAGGCAATATCCTCCATATCCATCTTGAGCCTCTTGTGGGTTCTGCTGGTCCGTCCATGAGGTCAGGGCTTTCGCTCCGCTTGGCGTCTGGTCCAGCGAGTATGGGATGATCATGACCGTCATCGACCTCCGAGTCCACCGTCCGAGATTGCCTCCGTCGTTCCACCCTGTCCATGGGACTCCTCCCTGAAGGACCGACTGTGTCGCTGATGCTCCTGTGGTTATGAGGGTGGCCGGGTGGGTGGCCCATACCGAGCTCCGAACGACGTCTTGTCCCTCCAATGAAACCAGGACTAGCCGCAGATATTCCGATGGAGAATCCTGGGAGAACAGGTGCACCGACGTCGTGCGTTGATGGGCTGAGCAATGTGCTGAAGCGGGGCAGGGTCGGTGATGTATTGAGGGGTGGAACCGTCGAGTTAGCGCGTCCGCTCCGAGTTCGTCGATGATCACCCGCAGTTGGTCTCGTTGGTGAGGATTGGAAGTAGTCATCTTGCGATGTCGGGGATGAAGGTTCAGCACCGTGGACAGGTTCAGTTTGTATTGGCTGCGGCAAGGTACCAGTGGCGCGTTCAGCTATGCGGACCACATCTGCGGGAGCCACAGCTGGGGCGACACCGGGCTCATCTGCCGGAATCCAATCGCCCTCGCGGATACCAGCCTCTCCAATTTCCTCGTCCTCCGCCGTGATGCTAACCGCCCAAACTCCGCTCAGAAGGATCGCTGTTCCCAAGATCACGAGCCCGAGCTGAAGCGGTGACAATAGATCAAGCTGGTCATAGTAGACCAAGCCATTGACGATTGATGATATATTATAGAAACAGAATGCCACTGAAAATCAAGTCAGTAACGCTGAAGGGGGATACCAGACCCATTCCACCTACGAGGGCAAACGAGAGTAGGATTGGCAAGTATGAGCGACTTGTGCAGATACCAGAGCTGAATGCGTTAATAAATAGCGGTGATCAATCCTCGGTTGACCTGTCTGCCTCTCCCGGACGCACCTGCAGCAAGGCGAACGCCACCAGTCCTCCAACCAAAGCCCAGCTCTCCCACCGCCAAAATTGATTGTCGCCAGCTAAAGTAAGCATCAAGAGCTCCACGCCCGACTTGGCGAAGATGAGGCACATCCCTGACAGTGTGCCGGATGCGGACGCATATGAGATGGCGATGATATTGATCGTAGAGCGATGACGAGTAAAGGGGGTTGATGATATCCCAATCGAGGTTGATGAGATGGAAGGCGCAGTTCCGGGCCCGTTGCGCAGCAGCGGTGTTCGCTCTGTCGGATCTGTTGTGGAAGATGAGGCCGGGTGGGCGGAAGGCGTCAAAGGGATCGGCGATGATGATCTGCTAGACGATGTTAAGGAGTATGAGCTCTCTTCGTTTGCGATCCGCTTGTATAATGACCATTCAAGGACGTGTGTCTGTGAGGTGAACAGGTTAGCCACAGCCGGCTACGTAAGCTCGCCGTAAAACTCACAACGACCAGTGTGACAAAAATCGCTGCTGCAAGTAAGCTGAAATAGATCACAAAGGCGTCTCTCGCAAAGAGCCGAAGTAGATCTTCCAAAGAGTGTGTGGGTTCAGGCACGATGCCAAAACGTGCGATCAAGACGGCGCCAGCGACGATGAGAAGAGTTCCGATGACCATAAACTTGGAGAACAAGTCGCCAAGAATGAAGTGAGCGAAAAATGCATTCCAAAGAAGGGAGACTGCGCCGAGTGGGGCGAGGATGACTACGGGGAGTGAAGCAATCTGGAAGACGGAGCCGAAGATGTTGGAAAGGAAGAAGATGGCAAAGCCGGTCAACCATAACCTGTCAAGGACGGCATCAGTAAAGAAAGAATATTCCGCGTAGAGCCTACTTTTCCAACTCACGGGCGCCGATGTTCTGGTTTTCGCTGGTTTTCTGGTGCTTCCTGGTTCAAGACATGGCTCTTGCGCTGGATGGTAATACCTGATGGGGTCGTATTAGCCTTTATCGGACAAAGGGGGAAAACGGCGTAGAAAATCACCGAGAGACTGCACAAAAGACGCTAGTAGGCCTATAGTAATGCCAACGGGTATGCTGATTGCCGGGGCAGGGTCAGCCACAGAGCCACCTAACATCCCCAACATGTCCGTGTGAAGCATGCCAAGTAGAATCGAACGTTGGAAGTCGAATCCCCAACTCCAGATATCGTTAACTGCCACGCAGGTCGATGGTCTTCAGGTGAGGGTGAAGAACTGTTGAGTGCCTTTCAGGGGGTTAAGGCAATCCACCTAAGCGTCGCAACACGAGGCGTTGAGGGAATTCGAACAAGCGAGGATCTCGCAGTGTCAGGAGTCGAGCTTGAGTAGTAGTCGAGTGCAGTATAGTGTCCTAGTTCATTCAATGAAGATGAAACGTATTGAACACTATTTCGCTGAAAGGTTTGGCTTGGGGAGGGGTACTGTAGACTGTTTCGAAACGTGCGTCAGGGGGGCGAAAGCGGCTATTCCCAGGATGCGGAGTTGTTGAATTCGACTCAGCGCTCCGCTCCTGGTAAGCGTCAGGGGATCCCGGGGGACCCTTCGAACACTTCGATTACCGCCTCGTTTCTGTAAGCCAGTCATCGGCTTAGGCTAAACTTGATAATACGAACCGAAAGCTATGACTCTTCTTCCCTTTCCGATCGGCAGCGACGGTCGTGGTTCCGTTTCGCCCACCCCAAGTCCTTTTCGGCACACGGCATTCGAACAAGATGAATCCCAATAGACCTCTATCGGTACCGGCAGAAAGCCCTCCCGCCCATCGCTTAGCCAGATTTTGGGGTGCTTGAGAGTTCATACCCGACCTTCGGGGAGCAAATCCACCTCCCTCGGGAGGCGGACCCCGATGTGGTCCAACTCCATTCCTCGGGCCCGATTCACCAGAAATGATCAGTGACGCACCCGTACATTATACCATAATAGGACTGGACTGCCACAGGTTACCAGTTTCGATCACCGGACAACCTCCGTTCCATGTGGTTGCTTTGAGAGGCCATCACCGCACACGCCCCGCCCAAGGAAAGCGGCATCCAAGCTCTCCTAGTTTCCCATCAGGATCTCCGAAGACTTTGCCATGGAGTAAAGTCCCTAAATTCCCGGTGCTTTAGAAATAGCATAGTGCCTAAGAATGGACTCGCGGCATGGTCGGCGAGAGCCGAGAATGACGGTGCACGCGAATCTCGATTGTAACATCACCACAGCGATATCGCAAAGACACAAGGCGCCGAAATGGGCAATTTCGGGTTCAGCAGAGCACCACATGTCAGATTAATTCATTCAGTATGACGTGTTGGACAAAGGTGAAAGCGGCACCGTCTCAAATCTTGGTGGCCCAGATAATCGGAGACTCTCGCATGTGGTTGCTTGTGTTAGAAGCAGCGGGAAGAACGAGACGCCGGAAACGGACGTTTGGATCTAATAGATAAGGACCACCGTGGCTACCGTTGGGACAAGTGAGGTGGGCCATCGGACGTATGGAGGCCGGACGGTGTGGCCATATGGAACGCTTTGTGCAACGGAACACTACCAGACCTCCGATAGAATTGCCAGGCTCATACCATGAACCTGGAATGCAGATTATTGTGGCGACGGGAAAAAGTTGTCGTCTCAGTGAGAGATATTCATCACCAGAGCCTTAGTCACCGACATTTGACAGCCCTAGGTTGTTGTCCCTAACATTCCTAGGGCTCGGAGACCTTTGTAAAAAGGTCAGCATGGCATCTATTGGAGTGCGTACAGGTATGAGGGAGAAGTGTCCCGCCTCCTCCTGGTGGGAAAAGATACACATACGTCAGCGAGAGAGTGGCGGTGCACCCGGCTTACTCCCCGAGGGCCATGGTCTACACTGACAAATACCGCAGTACCTCGAAGGCTCTACGCGAATCCTGTTAACGAGCTAATTACACATCGATATCGCTAACCAAATTCAGCGATCCCGCGACGTTGAGAAAACACAGAAGGGGAGAACTTGGGTAGCCGACCGACGTTTCAACCGTGAGAGTAGTCCCTGTGGCGGTTTCAAACCATCCCAATTTGGTAAGTTCTCCCAACCATGCAGTGCCCGAACCCAAACGGCCATCCTCAGACACTCACCCGTCAGCCCAATGGAACAGCGTTCGGCCTTGGACAGCATACACAATACCAAAAATCCTTCCTATCCTTCCGATCGAGCTATCGGGTCAGCCTCGATAGGCCGTCGTCCCCGAGGGTGGAGTGAAGGCGATTCATCATAACACTCATGATACCCTACCATGTACGTTGCATATAGCACTGCTCTAGCAATTACCGAAGGTGACTATGCCTCCGACGGGCTGTAGGCCGCCTATGATTGGTGTTCCGATAGAGGGGGACCCTACAAGACCTAGAGTTTCATGGACTGGAGCCCCCTAAGGTGCTAAGCCGTAGTGTCCGCCGGCAGCTCGAAACAGCGGCGCCGTCTTCCTGGACTCTGCATCCCTGTGTAATTTGGACCACGGCAATGGTAAGATCTCATTTAGTCATCTTTGTTGGTATGAACGGTCTCAATAGAACCGCTAGTACGGAGGCCCCATAGCCTTACCTGGCCATGTAGCCCGAACCACAGTCGAATCTTGACAACCGCGGCAGTGGAGCGACTAGTACTCCGTTCTTCCTTATTGAATATTGTGACTTTTTTGTTTGGCCCCGCTCCTTGTGGGACTCATCTGCACCGACTTTGGACCTCAGTGCCTGCTGCTGTACTCGGAAGTTCCCTGAACGGGGGACTACATAAAGACTCGCTAGGGCATTCCAACCTCCCCTCGTCATTACCGCATCCGCTTCTCTTCTCTCGTACACTGTGTGCATCTCGGCCACTTGACGCCTCCAGCCCAACCCGCATTTACGACATCACCTCAGGCAACCCGCAAGCCGCCAGGGATACTCATTGAAAACATCTAAAAGATTATCTCGGTCTTCGAAACCCTCTCTCAAGGCACAACTCAACCTTTTCCAGACGATCGCTCAGGGTTCCTTGACCTCACCTGCCCCCACCGGAGAATAAAATCCAAAAGACCGTCATTGCCATTTCAAGTGGACAACCTTCTCTGAAGTATCTATTCTGCCACACATCCGCTTGTTCGTCGGATCCTTCCGTTCCAAAAAGGGAGACTTGAAAGGACCCCATCACTAAAAGGGAACACATCCACACCTTCATCGCCGACATCACCCCAGGCACCTCCGTCAACTTACCACAAACAAATCTAAACATGGACATGAGAATTGGAAGCTCGTCAAGTCGCACCTATTCGTCCTCGAGAAATGGATCTCCGTCTTACCCTGGAAAGGGGGGCAAAAGCGGAGGAAAAGCGCTCCTACCTGCTTTCGAATATGCTCAGGGTAGCTACGCCTACAGCTCGACCTCATCCGATGATCCAGAGCCAAGCGAGTTTTCCGCTACACTTGGTTACTCGAATGGCACCCTTACTCCTCCTGGAAGTGAGCGAGGGTACTTAAGACGGATGTCAGATGGGGTCGGCGTCGTCGTTCCTCGTCAGCATCTGCCGGGCTCTCCTCCGTCCTCAACAGCATCTTCTCCGCCTCCTCAGCAGCAAACTGTCACTTTCTCAACGTGTCCCAGCTGTAATACCGTTGAGCACCACTTCTACCAAACATCTCGCGTCTGCGGTCGTTGCGGTTTCAAACGCTACTTTGTGAGTAGCCTCTCCTATGGACTTTCGCGACCTCTCTTGTCCGGCACGTTTACTTATTTAAACTGCTCTCCCTCAGGCAAAGGACTCATCACAAGCTACTATGTCTGCTGTTCAAACTCCTTCTCGCACCTACTGGAGACCGACCCGCTTCGCCTCTACTATCTCCTACGCTCACGTTCGTGAAGGCCTCGAAGAAGTAGACGACTCAGTACACCAAATGCTGGCCAATTGGGCATCCTATTCCACATCTTACATCGTGCGTCATGTCTTCTTGGCATTCTGCATGGCCGATTCTGACGCTGGTGCATTGCGTCTTTCATCAGATTTCACTCGCTGGTCAAGCTGCTCAGTATGCCAGAGACACGTCAATGCAAGCATGCTTCATCGAGCTCGCGAACGCACCAGGATCCCAGCCAGGCGCACCCCAGCTTGCCGTCACCAACAGAGGGATGTCCACGATGGCTGGTCTCGAGGCCGATGACCTTCTCGGAACCTTCACCGTCCTCCGGGAAGAACACGCCGCAGCCAAGGCAAGAGGAGGCTATGGAATTGTCATCGTTCTTCTGACATTCAATGGCACTGGCCTTGCGGTCGCCTGTCGCCTCGACGCTGGGACGCTGTAAAGGCGCCGAGGCTCGGCGATGAAGCGCGGTGCCTACACAAACAATTTACAACGCGTTGGGCATTACTTGAGACAGGGTTATCTCTTTATTCCTTGAATTGGTCGATTTCTGTATCATTCAGTATTCTTCCATCTTTGTTTTTTTTCTCTTCTTCGTCTTCTTCGTTTGATTCGCTTTCTTTCAACCTTTCTCTAGTAGTTTCCACGCACCCTGTTCCATCGTTCTATTGTAGTGGCATACGTTTTTCCCAATGTACTTAGTGTATGGCTGAGAAAGCCATTTCATTGTACCCCTACCCCACCCCTACCCCCTTGGAAGCACGGCAGAGCGTGTCCGGTGCGAGCCAATGTGTGAAGTAGCTGTGTGTGCCAGTCGTCGTATTACGTGTGGCATAAGTAATGAGAGCAACCGCCTTAAGTAGCACAAAGCGAGCTCTGTAAAGCGGATTCAGGGGCGACCCTTTCTGCCCAATCCGTCGCATGCACAGCAAGCGCGGGGGTGAGTATCGGTCACGTGCGTAGATTGCAAGTGGACGTCGAGGACGGACCGCAGCGCTAGGATCCCTGGCGCTGGGTGAGCCTTCGCCTACAGCCGTTCGACGGAAACTTATTTGCTGGGTAAACGTTACTCTTTGCCAGGGCAGATGTCAACTTGCCGGAGTGGGGGAA
The DNA here is from genome assembly GCA_019633595.1 of Tulasnella sp. UAMH 9824. NCBI lineage: Eukaryota > Fungi > Basidiomycota > Agaricomycetes > Cantharellales > Tulasnellaceae > Tulasnella > Tulasnella sp. UAMH 9824. The sequence continues at coordinate 13,981 of WSUI01000358.1, forward strand.
CGCCGGACACGGCCCTTTACTCGATGAATAGCATCAAGGGTAACGTTACGATGGTGGGAATATCCGACGTTGATTAAGCTTTAGTCGTAGTCGAATCGAGCGAGAGGTGGCAATCCTCCATGTGGTCGACCCACTTGGCACACGTCACGTGCGATCGCGTCATCAAACGCGGCGATGTCGCCGTTTTCGTCCGAACGCTGGCATTTGTTCGACCACCCACCAACTTCTCTCCAACCAACAAACATGCTTGGACAAGCTGCCGTACGAGCAATTCGACATAAAGGAGTAACCACCCATGCGCGCACCAATGCGGCACGGTATCTTACCTCCGGAACGACTCCTGCTTTACGTCCAACAAACCAATTGCACACGCACTGCGGAGCTCGGGCATCGACCGTCTTCCCTGCCATGTCTTCAACTAGCACCACTCCTATTCTTACTACGCACAAGCGATTTAACTCCCAGACAGCGGCTGCACCAATGTGGGATGCTCCGACCGTTTCATATAAAACCGTAAAAAAGATGTCCGAACAGCCTTCACCTGTGCGTATCGCATGCTTGGTCATAACTCTTGCCCGCAGCTAATATAACAGCATATTTCCAGAATAAATACCTCATTGATGTTCGAGAGCCCGATGAGGTGGCCCAAGGCTCCATTCCATCGGCTGTCTCGATCCCATTGTCTGGCTTTGGAGCTTCTCTTGCCCTTCCGGACATTGAATTTGAGGCTAAGCATGGCTTTAAGAAGCCAGGAAAAGATGAATTAGTTGTCTTCTATTGCCGAAGTGGCAAACGAAGTGCCACCGCATCTGACGAGGCCCATCGTCGAGGCTGGAAGAAGTGAGTTGAATTTCGCTGTCGGAATGTTCCCCCACCCTGACGTCTATGGAATCAGCATCAAAAATTATTCTGGCTCGTGGCTCGACTGGGTAGCAAAGGAACAAGAGAGGAAGCAAAACGACAAATGGGACGATGACGATTAGTCAGCACGCTATGTTTGCCTGTCGCCAGTACCCAAAGTATTTAGCACATAATGGACGACATTGCATTTATCTTAACACTACACAGACCTGGAGGCAAGAGAACAATAGGGGAGGATAGTAGGGGTCGTTACAACAGGGGTGTACTAACAGGATAGATTCGGACAGCAGGAGTAACAACAAGGATACAGACCGACGCTGATGGTTACGCCACTTCAACAGCCCGTAGCAACCTTCACCCGCCGATTTACAGCTTGAACTGAGCCCTCCCATACTGCGTCTTACCGGCAGCGGCGTCGTCTACAAACCAGTAGACAGCACCAGGACTCTTCGGCTTGACCCTGCTGGAAGGGAGTCCTTCCTCAGGTCGGTCCAGAATAGCTTGCAACATGTCCTGCTTCCCCGCTCCAGTCGCAACGAACGCAACCTTCGCAGCATGATTGATGACGGGGTAGGTGAAAGTGATGCGTTTTGGAGGGGGTTTGGGTGAATCAGCAATCCAGGCGACCCAGCGTTCCTCCTCTGACAATAGGGGGTGACCAGGGAAAAGCGATGCAGTGTGGCCATCGGGCCCCATCCCCAACATGATTAGGTCGAAAACAGGGAATCGGGCCGAATCCTTCATGGCGAACTCCTGAATCAGCTGGTTCTCGTAGTCTTCTGAGACCTCCTCCAGAAGGTCCTCTGGTAGGTTCTCCAGAAAAGCATCGATTTCCTCCGGCGTTGCCTTCCCGTGTTTGGGGCTCTTTGGGGTACCATCAGCAGAGGTCTCTGACTTCTTTTCATAGAGACCCTTGTGAATGATATACTTGACGTTAATGGCGTGGATGTTCTTCTTGGGGATTTGAGGAATCTTGCTGAAAAGTTCATCCTGACAGAGCTTGTAGTTCGAGTCCGGGTGGTCCAAGCGAACTACTCTTTCGTCTGCAAAGAAAACATGCCTGGGGATAAGAAAGTTTAGCACATACAGTCAAAAGGAGATGTGCACGTATTGCGGAACTCGCCATTTCTCCCACTCAATTTGCTCGTTTCCGATCAACCCTTTCAACATCTTGGGCAAGCTGCCTCCACTCAGGGCGAGCGTGAAGCGACCTCGCTTGTCGATAGACTCGAATTGCGCTTTCAGAATGAAAGCAGCAAGGTCCTTGATAAGGGAGTCCGAGTCCGGGAATGAGTAGAGAACTGGTGGGGACGGTGTTGCGTTGTGCATCTTGTGTACACTAGAGCGAATGTGATGTCGTTTGCGGTGAGTCGATAGATGCAGAGTTGGACTGGCGTCGTCTTGGTGGAAGCGCGTACGTACAGAGGATTCAAGTGGGACAGCGACTGTGGTTAATAAGTACGGTAATAAGGAGGAGCTAACCCTTCAGGGAACGTCAAGAAAAGTAGTTAGAACGAGATCCGCGGATCGAGGTTAATGATGACGCCCGTTCTCCGTCGGCGTGAGACCCCCGACGTGATACCGACGGCATGCAACGTCACCGCGCACCTCCATTTAGTGAGAGTGCCGGAGCTCTGAGATTACGACAGCAAACATACGAGGGAGGAGGATATATTTGGAAGCTCGGCTTGTGGTGACTCTCAAGGCTTTTTCCTATAATGGTGGCGGTCCAGACAGGGGATTCTCGCCGTGGGCATTTGATCTAGATAAGATTATTTTTTTGAAGATCAACAACGAAAGTCTATAGGAGAATTATAGGAACGAAAATGAATGTTGAGCCTTCCTCCGTCATTAAGGCGATGCGAGTTGCGTGTGTTGTGACTCCGCTACAGACTTCCAAGTCACAGTCCCGTCTCGCGAGACAAGAGTCATGGCCAAGCCATCGGCTGATTCCAGGCTCCAGCGGAGATGGATGGCAGGTAAGGGACCTTCGTCAGAAGCCGTAGCCCATAGTGGCAAGCCTGTCGTCCCACTGTAGATGACCTTAATGCATGCGGATCGTTAGCGCCTCATCGCTGACTTGAATCGCGCAAGGTTACTCACCAGGTTACCATCGTCCTGGAACCAAATGTAGCTTTCATGATCTGTTTGGTCGCTGTCCACCTCGTGCGACTTCCAATCCACCTGCCACTGTTCTTGGCTAACCGGCCATGGTAACGTGGGGGGAACGACAACATCTCCGACGCTCCGCAAGATAACGTATTGGCCCAATGGATTCATTCCGCTTAGGAATACCGTCCGTGAATCCGGCGTCGTCAAGCAAACGAATGACCCCTCCTTTGCTTGCCAGTGCCATCCCACCTCGTAGCCCATTGGTGACCAATAAACCGAACCAGTAACCAAAGATGCGATGAAGAGGTGCGGCCGTTCAGATGATAGCTCGAGGATGAGGTCGGGGATGGCTGGCTGCAAACGAGACGTGAGAGGGCACAACATTTGGCCGTCGCCAGAGACGATGCCTAGGCGACCCAACCAGTCGAACGAAAGCTTGCTATCCCCCTTTATCCCTTCCAAGTTCCTACAGCCGGCTTCCCAGAGAACCACTTCTCCCGCGTCACCGAGCGAGGAAAGTCGTACCTCGCCATCAGCATCGAACGAAAGCCTGACACCTCTCAATACAACGGCTTCTCCAAGGCCCAATGTGAGTTGTCCTGGGAGGAACGTTTTGTATGTCGGTTCTCCAGGCCGTATTCCTACGAGGTAGTGGATTGGACCTTCAACAAATTCGGCCTGTAGAACGCTGTTCGTAGGTCCGCTACCAACGAGACTTGGGGCTCGGACGAATGGCCCAGGTGGAAGTGAAGCCACTCGAGGCTCTCGTGGCATTCCCGATGTATCTCCTTGAAAGACCACGTTCGGCGAGACTTCGTTATCGGTGCACATCCAGTCATCAACTTCCGACACGGCGAAGCCATATCCAACGGAGGACGTTGTGTTCGGAGCTGCGGTAATGAGATTGAACCTCACGACCGCACCGTAATTATACGTCGGGGTCTCATTGGGTTTGGGTAACCACCAAACTGAGGGGCCCTGCGCGACTCCGATACCAAGGAAGGAGCCTTCCATACGGATCGTATTGTGAACAACGATGGTGCCGACGTAGTCTCCCTTATCTTTCGAAGTAGTCAGCAATTATGTTCACTCGCCAAATGTGCAAGGCGGACTTACAGGGAAGGTGGTCCACTAAATTAATCGCTCCACTAGCCATCCGAGTCCGGGTAACGACGGTATTTGACGTCACCAGCGTTCCAGGTGCACCAAAGATAACTTAAAGGCGTTGATGAGAGTCTCGACTGGGCGGACCAAAAGAGACACTTACCGATGCCACCGTCGGTTGCGTCGGTTACGATATTCCCTGCGATAAGGCCGTTCAGACCAGCATAGCTGATTCCGTCCGCCCAATAACCCTTTTCTCCCATAACAGATTCATCGTATCCAGCGGGTCCGACTCGATTATTCGTGATGCGAACGCCTTCGGCGCCTTCGAACACCTGCAGACAGGACCAGCCCCTTGGATGGCGAAGGATACAACGATCGACGGCTTGATTGATTCCCTGCGAGTCCCCTAGTTTTATCATGACCTCTCTGTCTTTGGAAGGGCCTAGGATGGAATATATTAGCATTTACGGCGCGACAGAGGGTCCGCGATACAACGAACCATATTGCTCCATCCCGCCGTCAAAGCCAACGTTCCGAATCCGAATACCAGGCATGTTTGTCCCGCTTATTATATGTCCATTACAGCTTTCGTCTGCCTCAAGCCATGCAATCTCCTTGCCGTCTTCTGGGTAGCCCATGGTCGCGAGTTCCTGGTGAGGTTGAAGGTGAATAGCCTCTTTCACAACCCAACGGGTGCGAGGTGGAAGATAAAGAGTTGAGTAAGGTCCGAGGGAGTTGAGAGCTTGCTGTATTCTATCCGAAGTGTACGAAACCGGGTCCGAAAGTAGCGCAAATTTCGATATTGGCGACCCAAGCAGGTCGGGAGTTGGGTACGTTCCGGGTTGATAAACGGTTCCGGCGGGCAGGGAGGATTCGCCTTTCGACCCGCGGTAAGAATCATCCTCTCCGGCTCTATCATCATCTAGGACCGACTGTGGAGTTGCGGTGCGTCCTGATGGACGACGTCCTTGGCTCGCGTTCGACTTCCTGCGTGGCGGAAAAGACGGGGCGTCACCGGAGACTACGACGTTTACTTCATGCGAAGTGGTTTCATCGTGTGAAGAAGTTGAGGCGGGATTTTCGGGAGAGGATGAAGCCATGAACTTGACTAGGTCATGCCAGTGCAGCCGGATTGTGTACTCGCCATCGGGATCCCGAGGAGGTAAGGTTGATGACGAGTCGACGAGTAATTTTAAGTCCTGGAGGGAGATTTCTTCCGGTGAAATCGGTTCGTCTCCTGAACGAGGTCGGTGCTGGAGTGGTATTTTAGAGGGCGCCGCTTGGCTGGTCTGTGGTCGAAGGCGTGGAGATGGGAAGGCATCGACGATAACAGAAGACGCAAAGACCGCGCAAAAACTGCGGAGGGGGAGCATTAGGTCAAGGCGAGGCCAAAGGACAAGGAAAGGAAGGGTATTAAAGCAGAGACGAACTCACCGCACCCCGGTTGGACCAGAGACTAATACCCTCTAATGGCGGATGGTCCGGAGTTTGATGGTGAACAAACAATTAAAAATAATAAGCGCGTAATTCGGTGGGCGCGCCTGGATGAGGTGCCAGCGGAAGTGGAGTGGAGCATGGCCATGATTGGCGGCTCGGGGCATCTCTTCCGTCACGCTTCAACCGACATAAGCAATACTTTTTAGTACGTGGCTCCATGGCAAAAAAAAACCCACGACGAAATGACCTCACCCGGGTCAGGCCAGCGGCATACGTGACCGGTGGTAAACGAATACACCCTGCTCCTTGGCCGACCTGCATGGAGAGGGAACCCAGCCTCCACAGGACGGGCCGTTACCAAACAAAAACAATCGGTTTCATCCTCGGGCTGGCTGGTTGCGGGAAATTTGAATTTCAACGCACGGACTGTGGTCGGATCCGACGTATCGTCAAGAACCTTCCCAGCAAATTCCCAACATGGCTGATGTAAGCGTTCCGCTTGGAGCCGTGCAACCGGCGGCTTCCCGCTCAGGTAAGAAGCATCAGATACGATTCAACGACTTCTCCGGTAAGGGGTAAACACACGGGAAATGACACATAAAGTTTACGTAGCGAAAGGAAGGCAAAACCATTGCTTATTCTGAACGCGAGCAAAATCCGCTCGCTCATCCACCACTTTGCGGCGATAGGCTTTAGCCTCATCTTCAGATATCAAGTTATCCATGTTTTGTGCCACTATCTGGTGCAATTCTGCAGGAAGAAGACTAAAAGCACTCGAGGCTTCGCTGGTGGCCATGGCTGCTTGGGCCCAGTGCATCCGCCGAGGTGGGACATCGCTCGTTGATGGAATGCGTTGCTCTGGATCTACCAAGAACAAAGCCATCATCTTCATGTAACCCGGTTTACTGGTGTCAACGAGATCGAAGGGTGATTCGCAATACTGATAGGTGTTGGAGAACGCTATGCATCGTCCAGGGGTGGTCTTGACCGTGCCGACGACTTGGTTTGATATCGAATCACTAATTAAAAATAATAATAATAAAGACGATTACTCTGGACAGCTCCGGTGCGTTCTGGAAGCCGAATTGTGCGACCTACCGTCGGAGACCCCAAACCTTCTCGATGGCTTCCCAATCCCTATCCCATGACAAATATTTGAATGGGCTTACCGCCGTCCGGAAGGCAAGGTGACTGTCGGTGACGTTTTCTGAGTGGTAACAGTAAATGCCCGAAGCAACGATACGCTCATTTGCTAGCCCTTCAACATGCCATGAACTACCTAAAGTCCAGGGACTTTTGGGTGTCTAGAAAGCATTGCCGGTAAGACTGGGCAAGACCTCAAATAGGGCCAACGAACCCACCAAAACAATGTTGGCTAATTTTATAATCACTTGTACCTTCTTGCGCTGAATAGTATAATGAACTTACGGTGAGAAATGTCCCCCGTATACCCCTGCTCCGGGACGCTAGCTCTCGCTTCTTGCACCATTCCTCCCATGCAGCGTAATTTGGGTCACTTTCATGTCTCCATTCCGGCTCTGGGCCTGCAGAGTCCGTGTTCCACTCGTATTCTCCCGTAATACGGTACCTTAGGCCCCCATTGTCCGGAGGTATGTCCGTCAGGACCCGGTCCTAGAGTAAAGAGAATTTCCCGACAACTTCCTCAATGACCGAATAAGCTCCGTATCGTCCGGATCAATGCTGTGATATAGGATAATGCCCTCGCTTTCTGTCCTCCGGGGGCAATCTCAAAGTCGGTCGGTATCCAACAGAAGTCGGGTGAATACGACCAATTGGCGTAGTCCGGTCAGTGGGTTCCCTGGGCTGCTGCAACGAAGGGGGATTGGAGCTCCTTCAAATCCGCGGGCGTTCTCTTGGCGGGATTTGAGCCAAGAGGGTATGCGAAGGTGAGGTCATAGATGATGGAGTGCAGGGATGGATCGACAAGGTCAAGAACCTTGTTGTTGGACCCCGGGTGCCAATTCTCCTTGTCATCTGGAACGTCTTCGAGAACTTTAACCGCGTTAATGAGGCGATTACAAAGATTCTCCGAAACTAGATCGTCTGCTTCGTAGATAGCTTGGTAACAGGATTGCTGGGACGCAGGTAGAAAGGCGTGTCAGGAAGATTCTGAGCGTGCTGGTGACTGACCATACCTGAATTCCTGTGGTCTCATCCCGCATCTTTTCGTAGCCTTGGAGCTCATCTAGGAAGTACCTAGGAAGGGCTTTATCGATATTGCTTTTCTCGTCGGGGGCGAGTTTCCACTCACTTTACTTCGGCTTCAGTGAGCCGACCACCTTGAATCTCCGTCTTACCCGCCTCTCTCTCCCACGTTGCTCGAACCACAGGATCTTTGTACTTATTCCACCAGCCAGGTTTCGACCTCAAGGCATAAGAAAGTGTTCCCATGCGCAAGTCCGTAAGCTGGAGTGGGGATGAAAATCAGTGCCCCTGGAAAACGAAGAACTTCATAAACTTACGGTCATAGGGTATATACATCCAACATCCGTACTATGATATATAAAATTTTGGAAAGGTAGTCGAAATACGGGCGGCAACATCTGCGCTTCATGGTTGTGTTCTTGTTTCTCCATGGTTTGCGGGTTCTGTTTTCCTATTAAGTGCGTAGCATCGTCGTCTCGTAGTCCTATCTGGAGGAATAGAGAAGGTACATCATACAGAAATCGTGCCACAAAGACCAGGTTTTCTTTCTCTGCTTCGGGTCTTGTATTTATGCGGCGTGACCGTGACTCGCAAGCCGGACGGCGTAAATCAAGGGCCACTGTGGCGAGGGACCGGTGCGTCGAAGTGGTTGTATTTTGGAAACTTGGGAGGGAAGAATTTGGATCTCATGTGTTAAAAAATACCGCCGAGACTTCTGCCATGTGTCGGGGACGGAGACGCCAATGCCGCCGGCCCACGGTATATTCGGCACTTCAAATTCGAACGGCCCGGGCTGGGATTACATAACATGTCGAGTCAAGAGGTCTAACTCAAGCCGATTCCTCTTACCGGCACTGTCGATTCTTCAAACCGAGTGGGCTGCAATTCATATGTAACGTAGAAGAAACTTGGACAAACAATGTTTCCTTGGTTTCGGCTCGTTCCTTCAACAATCACGTCCGAATTCCAACCCCTTCGTCCGTGTGGTAAAAACTCAAGGCGCTGAACTGGGAACTGGGAACTGAGCGGATCATTCCAAACAACGGGTTCATGCGCGGTGCGGTAGACTTTACAGTCTACTACCAGAGAACGTTGACCACATCCCTTGGCCCATTTACGAGCTTAGTCTTATTCTAATGAGCCTGATACAAAGACCGTTCGGCCCTTTCTGGGACTCGGATATTTTTGTGCTGAATGGGAAGCAACGCGCCACACGATTTCATTCACAACTCCTCTATCGACTCCAAATGCTTGTGGAAATTGACGGCGAGTTCCGGTTTGGGGGGGTTGGTGAGTATTCATGGATGATCTATCATACAACCTCCTGATATTTTCTTCTCGCTCACTCCCCTTGATACGGTCAGATGACGTATATGAGCAAATGGAACAAGGCGGAGAAGATGCAGACGAAGAAGAGGATCTTTTTGAAATTCACCCTTCACGTCTTACGAAGAGACATCGTTTCTTTGGCACGATCGAGGTCAAATCTCGGAACGTTCTCTCAGAGAAGGGAAGCTCTCTCTTGGAAAACGCAGGCGCCGACCTTAACGCTCTTGACGAGGGTGGTGTAATCTATGTCGTAATTCGAGGGATATTCCATCGCTACGAAACGTCATGTAAGCAGTTGATCCTATGCTCCAAGATGTTTCTCCAGCTCATCAGTTTGTTCTTGGTCAGCCTTCACTCAGGATAATGGCACCTGGGTTACCTCGGTGAGCGGTACAAACGACAACCCATGGTATCTCTCATACCGAGTGGCTAGTCATCACCGAGCCACATATAAGCGCTGTAGAGTTACTCGAGAGCGGTTTTGGTGGCTTGAGTTTGTGAGGCACTGCTGTGACAAGATAGCGAAGGGGAAACGATCAATAGACAAAAGAACGATCGTATGGTTAATCAGATGTGTGCGTATTTTCTTCCTTCTCGGCAGTCTTCGTATTATATGAAACTTATCAAAGGAACAATGACGATACAACAGTACATGGAAATGTTTCCTCACCATGAATCCGGTGTCCATCCAATCAGCGATGGCCCGCCCAAAAACACTCAGGCACCTGAAGTGCGCCTGGCGCTAGCCCGCAACGCTGACTTCATTCACAAGAAGTTGAAGACAGCAAACCCTCGACCAATGAATATCAACGAATGGACCAAGCTCAAGCTCACCTACAAGAAGTCGCTGATGTCTCTCGAGCCTGTATACGGCGGCGCTTCTGAGAGCGAAGAAGAAGGCGCAAGCGGGAATGAGGGCGACGAAGATGAGGTAATGGACATTGGACCTGGCGTCCGGACGGTAGGTAATATCCTGCAATCTCTGCTACGTAGACTTCTGATTGTGTGGACAGCCTTCTCGTCGGATAGCGTCCTCCGTGAGAGGGCGTTCTAGGGATTTTAGTCGTGATACGAGTTTATTCGGTCCTCCGCATGATGAGGATATAGAGGAACTAGGAGTTGCGCTGGATGCCGTCGAGTTGCCCCGAGATACTACGAAGAAGCTGGTAGGCAATCAAGTATGCTCCAACACGTCTCCATCGCCTGACCACGTTCTCGCCGGTAGACCATAAGACATCGACCTAGCCTGTCTGCTAGCTTTCAGTATCATTGTCCTTTCAATTCTCCCGTTGCGGAGCAAAGTGAAGCTTCCAGCCATCAATGCACCTTCAAAGTCGACTTGCTCAGGCTTACTCAACAGCAAATTGGCTCGCTTCCTCAAGATCTGCGAGGTTTGGTTGAGACTTCAAAGACCAAATTGAGCAATCCAAGCCTTTCGGTCTTGCTGGCTGTTCTCCTCGACCCGCATATTATCCAACACTTGCGACGACAAAGTGGGATAAACCAAGCCTGTAAGCAGATTGCCAGTTCACCGGGCACCAGGTCGGCTTCTGACGCTGGAGGATATTTCCATCCAGTCGGTTTGTACGAAGTGGAGGTTCCGATCCACCCTGCTGCCGCTCACCTGGTGGCTCAGTCCGCAGGCATTCGTGAGACGAATTCTTTTCTTTCGCAAGTATTTCGGTACACACTGACTCGATGCACATCAATAGATAGAAGATTCGATCGGCAATCAAACCTAGTCCGGTACCGGTGGGTTGTCGAGCCTGGGAGTGGAGATGACGAGGACCCGCGGGCGCGATGACGCAGTGAGAGCGTTGATCAGGGCCTCAGTGAGAGCGTAGGACGATCGCTGCCCGCAGAACAAGTCTAAAAAGCCCCCAATTGCCGCGAGGCACGTATGAATATATAAACACAATTCCCTCCCATTATTTTGTTCCTTTCCCCTCCGTTTGATAACGCCCAATTGGCAGCGGCTTCTCATCCAAGGATGAAACGGCGTCGGGAGACGGTCACGAGCAATGAGCAGAAAACGAACACAAACGCTTATGTAAGTGTTCGTTTCTTTGTCCAACCACGGTTCCCACCGCCACCCACGAATCCCTCTCAACACGACCCACTGGAGAGATGTTGCCACAAGTCCCACAAAAGCGGGCGAGACTAATGTCCTCGACGGGTGGCCGGCCTCCCGTTGGTCTTCATATTGACCTACCACCTCCTGATTTGTCTCAATTCAAGGCTCCTGGAGACGGCCCAGCTCAACCACCAGGCCCTGCCCAAGCTCAAGGCCAAGCGGGGCCGTCAGCTGCACCGGCACCTCCACCTCAACAAGGTCCATTGTTTACCTCTGAAGTCAAAGAAATGTTTTACTACATCCGAGTGAGTTGCGGAAACGAAGCATCTGTAGGTGAGCGTTTTGCTGACGCCTCGCCTGAAGGGAGCTGCTTTGAAGGCGGCGGAAATCGTTCGCTATCAAACGGACATGAAACAGCTGTAACCTATTTTATTTTCTTGAAGGGGCGCATTTGTTCTAATATGTTAAACTTGCCAGGCAGCGCGTTAACGGGCAGGTTGCGCCGGTCCCCAACCGCCTTTTGGGGGCTTTCCGTCAGGATACAGAACGGCTAGACCAAGTCTGCGATGTGATGGAAGCCCAAATCGTAAGCTCTCTATGTTTCCGACGTCACTTTTGGAACTCATGTCGTGTTCCCGCAGCTTCGTCTTATTTCTGTCCTTGTCCGCGAAATTAATCGCCAGAAAGCGAGAGCTGCTGAAGAGGCAGCCGCCAAGGCAACGCTGGAAAGGGAGCAAGCCGCAGCAGCAGCTGCCGCCGCCGCTGCGTCAATGGCCAGCTCCGATGAAGCTGTAAAACCCGAAACTGTGAAGACGGAAGCCATGGATCTGGATACTCAGTCGAATGGAGGACAACCGTCAGACACCACGAAAACGCCACCCTCTTCCGAACCGAACAGCAGTCTTGCTCCCCCGCGGGTATCATCCACTGCGCCATCGGTCGTTTCCCTCTCGAACCTCCCATCATCCTCTGCCGACCTCGGTGAAGCTGCGGCGACGGAACAGGCGACCAAAGCGCGCCTCGCGCGAGGGTTCACCCTCAAACTTGACCTCCCCTCACCCAACCTCCGCGGTTCCTTCACTGGACTAGTCCCAAACTCAGCAGCGCCCGATCCTCCTGGCAGTCCAGTACGAATCGCTCCCAAGTCCGCAAAGCCCCGACCCGACGATCCAACCGCTTCTGCGTTCGGCTTGATGGGCCCACCTCAATTCAACCCTGCTCTCATGCAGCAGTTAGCCGCCCAGCCGCCGCCGTCCGCGTTCGTGCAGAACAGTGCTATGCCTTTCAGTGGAGTCGCCGATCCGTCAGACACGAATGCGTTGATCCCGGATATCCTGAGAGCTGCCGCCCAACAAGCGTCAGCCGCCGCAACACAGCCGGACGCTTCATTGCAGGCTTTCTCCGCTGGAGACGTCATCGACCTTACCGTAAATAGTCCAATTCGAGGGCACGTGAACATGCCTATTAATGTCGACGCGGAAGGACCGACGGAGACAATTGACCTCACGATGGAAGATTCCCCGACAATACCCTTAAGCCAGTTCGTTGCTTCGAAGAAGGCCGAAGGTGGGCTGGGTGACGAAGAAAGTGGTTCTATGACAGGAATCGAGGTTCCGGCTGTGACAGAGGGCGGCGCGAAGGTAGAAAACACAACAACCGAAGCGAAGCAGGCCAACGAAACCTCAGCTGGGCCAGCTCCGGACGCATCGTTGGAAGGTCTCGTATCCTCCCTAACTGGCGCGGCAGGCGAAGCCCGGCCCACCAATGGAGACGCGACGACGGTCGCAACGGCAGATCTCCCGGCAGACGCTACAAGCTTGCTTGCAACGCTGACGGCCGCGGCTCAAACTTCGTCCAACGACAACACTACGAACGGAGCGGGAGCCTCGAACGACGCTAATACCAACCCGTTCCAGGGTCTGATACCTCCGGGAGACTTTGGGGACCTGAGCTCAATCGGGCTGGGAGGAGGTGATATAGGGATGGACTTGAGTGCCATGGGGATGGATATGGGGATGTATCTTCCTTCCGCCGATGGGACTTCCGGGGCTGGTCTGGGAGACGCTGCGACGGCCGGCATGTTCGAAGGGTTCGGTGGGCTAATGGGAGATGGAGGGGCGGACGCGGCTGGTGCCGGGATGGACTTCGACAACATGCTTGGAGACATGAGCATCTTTGCAGGAATGGGAGGAACCGGGGGCGATGGATCTAATACTCAAAATAACTAGGATGCCGTTCTCTCTCTGGGATTTGTATAGTCTAGATGTACTATTCGAGGATGTTCTCTTATTTTTCGATATCCGATTGACTTTTTTACGCTCTGTGCGCCGAGTTATGCACGTGTACGGCGGGGTCCATCCTAAACGAGTGCAAGGGTTTATTCGACAAACAGGGGATATACGAACAGGGATCAAAAGAGGGTATGATACGAGAGGGATTCAGGGAAAGCGGGAATCATACGAAATGTACATGCGATATAATTAGGATATATTCGAGAGAGTCCTTTAGGGTCCGAACCTATCCCTGAAGAAAGAACAAAAGCAAGTCCGATTGAACAAGAAGACGTAGAAAAGGGAGAGGTGTCGTAATAGTTTAGGTAGTTTAGAATGTCAACAGGAAGAACAAAACAAGGACAATCGTTCAGTACGAGCAATTCGGAACAAAGTCTCAACGTCTAGAACATGAAGATTGAAAAAAGCAAAGAGAAAAGAGAAAAGCTATAGGGTATGGACCTAGAAGGCGGCGAGAACAACGAGCGGGGCGAGGAGCGCCGACCAAGACTTCGCAGCAGTGCTTTGGGTTGCGCTGTTCTTCTTGGCGGTGTTGTCGGCAGCTGCGCTGCTCGAAGTCGATCCGCTGGTTTGAGTGGCGGCGGCGGCAGCGGAGCTCGTGCTGCTGAGGTTGATGCTCTCGGAGCCAGCACTGACGATGTCGAGTTGCGAGACGGTGGAGTTGTCGTTGAGCGAGTTGGAGTACCACGGTTGGTTGAACAAGTCGGGGATGTTGCGGATGTCCCAGCCGTTGGATTTCATGAGTGGGTAAGCGTCGATGAATGCTTGGACGGAGCCGTCGGAGAGTTCGTGTTCGAGGATGACTAAACAAAAAAGGTGAGCGACGTTAGAGACGGGATGCGGTGATGGTGTGAGTAGGCGCGACGCGTCGACTTACTGAGACCAGGAGACTTGGGGCCGGTGATCCACTTCTTCAAGTCGGCGGCGATGCTAGCCGGGGTAACGCTAGCGGTCTCGCCCAATTGCCAGTCGTTGGTGTCTTGGTTCCAGTCAACCTGAGTGAGGCCGAAGATGTGCTTGGCGATGGCGCGAATGCGGTTATCACTAAAAAGGAGGGCCCAAAATATGAGCAAAGGTAAACCAGATTGAGGGCGAAGGATAGCGTACGAGTCTCCATAAGGTGGTCTCCAGAACTTGGGAATGCGTCCACCCGTGACGTCTGAAATGATTTGCATGGTGTAACCGAACTCGGCAACGGCTTCGGCATTGGTCAGACCAGTCATGTAGCGATCTAAATTTCGGGATACGCTGTTGAGAAGGTTTCAATGCTTGGGCAAGAGTAAACACTAACGGGTCCAAGTATGCACAGCGAGGTCATCCCCGTTCTGGAAAGCCGTCTGGGCGTAGGAAGAGAAACCCAGGATTTGTTCACCGATGAAGAAATGGGTGGCCTTGACATTCTGAGCCTTGAGGAAGTCGTAAAGTTTTGGGCTGTGTTCGGTTGGTCCCTAAGAGATAGGGTGGTCAGTGATCTAAATTTGGTTCCAAGTGGCTGTCCGAGTACGTACATCATCGAACGATACCCCCAACATTCCATCAGGAGCGTCCCAAATATCTCCATCTCCCCTGCACTGATCAGTTGAGCTGCAGACCTCTGTCGACATCGGATCGGTGCCCTTGGGATAGTTGCCTTGGTTGGAAAGAGTGATGTTCGGAATGAGGCCCGCAGACACGGCCTTCGCGAGCGCGTCAATCCACTCTTGCGGCATCTTAGTCACATCTGGGTTGCCTGCTGGGTACGATTTCACCCATGCTGTACATTAGAGTTACAAGGGGGGGAAAACGGTGAGAAGCCAGTGAGCAAGGTGGGGAAGAAACGTTGAGGCGGAGTTCTCGCCGCTCGAACCGCGCTGAGTACTCACCATCGGATCCTACCGCGACGGTTCCATTGGCGGTCTGAACGTTCTGCCTTCTGAAGAGTTTCACAGCCGGGTGATCGTCGGTGTGATACCATCTCTGTCCAAGTCCTCCAGCCTCCTTGTGTTCAGACGATGGTTCTGATCGTTGGGACGACAAGGGGTGGGCGCTAAGCGAAGCGGCCGACGCGAGTAGTAGCGTGAGTGTCGTGAAGAATCGACTGGCCATTTTTTCTTGCTGATAATTAGGAGCGGGTCTGCGTTATGCGTGTAGATACTTCCGTGAATGGGGGATGAGGAGTGGAAATATAACCGAGACGCTGTAGCGGAGAGGGATAGGAACGGGGACGGACGGGCCAGAAGGAGGGGGTGGAAGGGGGACCAACAGGCGAAGGACGACAAGACCAAGACCGGCCAAGTATAAAACCAACGCGAGCTGGTTATTTATGGGAGATGTGAAAAGGTGGAGATGAAGGCGATGACCCTCTCCGGGTCTGGACGGATTGGGTATCGAGACAGCAGCTACATCCCTCGAGCGGCTTGTGCGGCATGGTAGATCGGCAAGGGGAACGGTTACACGTAAGGGTGAAACGGCGCCTTTTCAGCCAGAGTAGGTTCTTTTTGTCTTTTGTCAAGCCGAGCGGCAGAGGTCGTCATAGATGCTGTCGCTGATCGCGGTAGGCGGTTTAGCTCGTCCGTCTCCCCCCCCCCTTTGCCCAACCAGCGCACTGGTTTCGAGGCGCTGCCAAGTGAACCTTCGCAATGGATGCATCGTGGCAGCTCTGTGTGGGTATTTTGAGGAGCCGGATTTGCCGATAAACGACTAAGAATAGACCGCCTGGAGGTCAAATTTAGGATGACGTCGTGCTGCAACGGACTTTACGCACATTTCCGCCCGAAGTCCCGCGAGGTCTCGACATCGCGTAAAGCCACACAACGTTGCGGAGCTGCTGTTGAAGTAAGCACTAATATTGGAACAATCGGCGTCGGATGCCTCGCCGACGACTTATTTCAGCTCGTGGTCGCCTTGGCTCGAAGCAACATCCGTCGCCCTTCGTGCACTACCACCACTGCCTCGGCCCAAATGCAAGTGTGCCGGCCGGCCGAGTCTGCTTCTGAAGTCGGCACGAAGCTATGATCGTCATCTGTGATCTCTTCTAGTCCGCCATGGCCTGCCAGCTAGCTGCCCGCAACATCCCCCAGAACTTGCGGCTCCTCTTCCATCACAATTGGCTAGTGTGTTCCGCGGCGGTAATCGAAAAGCTTGTCATCGTGTGATATGAGTACCATCCGCTATGGCATGCCACCTAGCTGCTCGCAACCAGCCCCCAAAACTTGCAGCTTCTTCTCGACTATATTGGTAGGGCCACGCTTTCGCGCGGGGTTCCCAGAACCTTTTTGTAAAGGGTTAACGGCTTCGCCGAGTCTCAATATATAACAGATCTAAAGCCTACCTAGGTCTTAGTTAAGACGCCGCACTCAGTGTATCATAGAATGGAGAGCTAAATCCGTTTTTTATCGGGGGAGTTGACAGGGTGAAGGCTGGACTGCTGAATACAGTGCTTTGAATGGCGCATCGGACATATATAACGTGCGATGAGGGACAGCTCCGCTGGACTCGGAGTAGCGTCCGCATATAAGTACTCGATATTCTCGGGCATGCAATCACGACCGAGATATAATTGTCATTCGCTAAATCGAGTGGGGCAATTTCGTGCCCTTAAAAATCGGTCGCACGATTTGCTGCTCGCTGAGAAGGAGACGAACAGTGTGGATTTCTAAAGGCGTTCAACACAAATCGCACATGCAACCAGTTTTATGGGCTGATTAGAACTTATCTAGCCGGTCCAAAATAACAGAGTTCTTATCTCCTTAGTGAGTGATTGAGGGGGCTTAGAATCACAAGGCAAACGAAAGCTGCGTTGGATTAGGTCTGCGACAGCGTCGACGACCGAATGGTCGGGCAGTTCCACTGATCTGCATCGAGCGGGGCTAACAGCTTGCTCTTAGGAGTCGTATGTTCCATCACGAATTTACGATTGACACAAACCGGGGTGCAAACGTGAGGCCACAAAAGAGATATACCCGTCCTTCATTCGAACCGAGCCGTTTGCGCGAATATGTGACAACGGAAGGAACAATAGAGCAGGTAGGATAACGGGACTCGGCGAAAACTTTGACCCTAGAATAAGCACTAGGAACACCGTCGACACCAGCAGGTCGATTGCTCTAGCGACCAGCAGCGCTATACAAGGTTCAGCGTGCACTAAACAGAGCGAGGATAAAGGAGACGGCGTACCACAGACCATCTGTCTATCATGTGGCATGAAAATGTATCCATCAATACCTTCGAGAGCACAAGAGCGAACTCATAAACGCAAGGCCCAAAAAGAGGAGAAATAACAGGTGGAAAGTACGCTTGGAGGAGTACGAAGCGGACATAAAGGACTTGAACATCACTGGGAGCAATGACATATAAAAGGGAAGGCCTCAGCAACGGGAGCGGGCGCAAAAGCAAACAAGATTACGAGAAGAGAATGAGTAATGGGCGAAGTGTGGAGCGACGGTGAAAGGCGCCTATTCTCAACTATCTCCCTCAACACACGTAAAACGAATGACAAAGTACGCGGGTTCAAAAGCAAAAAATTACTGCTGACAAGACCCATCACCCTTACCATACCGGGTTCTGGGTATAATTGGCCAGTGTGTTCTGCCGCGGTAATCGGTATTGAGAAAGCTTGTCTCACCGGCCGCCCACGGATAAGCAG
>WSUI01000359.1:0-26435 GCA_019633595.1 Tulasnella sp. UAMH 9824
AACGACGATTTCTTCCTCTCTTAGCGAGGAAGTCCAACGCGCTGCCTATGCAGCCCCTTCGGCCATCTTCGTCGCCGGTAAGTATTTTCGGTGCAACTCCCCCCCCCACTTCAGCACGATCTGGAACATGGACTGAAGTGTAATTATATACAGTCTTTGGCACAGGATTGATCGGTTGGCTCCTCAACATCGTCATGGTCCTCTGCTCAGGTCCTCTCGCCGACTTGCCTGGTCCATCGGGGATGTCGTTCTTCCAAATTATGTTCCTCCGTATGGGAACGACAGGTAGCGTCCAAATTTTATCGGTCTTCTTTCTTTTGGGTCGTGCTTTTAACTGACCTTTCATCGTCATCGTGAATAGGCACCTTTCTCCTTTGGGTCTTCGTCTGCTTCACCGCTTTCGCCGTCGTCCAAACCGCTCTGCAAGCCACGGCTCGAACACTCTACGCCATCTCTCGTGATCACGGTCTTCCCGACCGGGGTGTACTCGGAACTGTGAACAGCAAGACCAAGACTCCGTTGTACGCTGTGTGGGGGATCACCTTCATCTGCGTCCTGTATGTACACCCCAGTCCTCACCCGCCCAACAACTCCACCTTACATCTTCTATTGGTCGCCAGACCTGGCTTGCTTGATCTCGCATCGCCAATCGCCGCAAACGCCATCTTCGCGCTGACGACCGTCGCGCTCGACTTGTCCTACGTCGTACCCATCGCGTGCCGACGAATCTTCCGAAACCACTCCGACGTCCACTTCCAAGCTGGGCCTTTCTACATGCCTGGAGCTCTCGGCTGGGCAGCGAACATTATTTGCGTGACATGGACGCTCTTTGTGTGAGTGAGGTAGCAAAATCAAGGCTGGAGCCCTAATGCTCATCGGATTCGTTTCCCCAGCACCATCATCCTGTGCTTCCCTACGGACTTGCCAACGACTCCACGGACTATGAACTACGCCAGCGTCATTTTCGGTGGTGTCTTGACTCTCGCTTTGTGCGTCGCTCTCGCTTATTCTGCTCTCTGACCTTGTTTGGTCGTGCTCACTTGAACCTCCTTGAATTCGGATAGGACGTGGTACATTCTCGATGCGCACAAGTACTACAAGGGCCCTCAAGGCAACGTCGGGCGTCATCTTGGGGACAACGCCTTGTCGAACGAGTCGTCTGACAGGAACGTCGTCGGCGTCATCGCTGACGGCGACGACGAGAGGGCCAAGACCGGCGAGAAGTAAGACGAAAGGCGTTTTCGATTCTGTTAGTTTCCCTCCTCTTTATTTCCTCTTTTATGCGGACCCATATGGTTCTCTTTTCGATCAATCTGCCATGGAGCTGGGCACTGTTGTACATAGAGCTCTGAACAAATGTACCATACAAAAATGCGAATATCGTCGAAAACGAAAGGATCATCATCATCATCGCGAGCCTTTGGTCTTCAGCTTTTCTTCCAACATCTCCTTGAACCCGCCGATGATCAAGCCTTCGCGTTTGACCTTTTCTTCCTTCTGCATCTTGAGGATCCCCCGCTTCTCCTCGGCGCTGATGACCTGGTTTTCCTTCCGCATACGAACGGCGTTCATGCGACGGTGACGAGAACCAGACATGACGTATCCGACGGACTCGAACGCCTCGATTTCATCGGGTTTCAAGCCGATTTCACCACGACGTGGGATACGCATACCTTCTTGAACGTACGCGGCCATAGCGGAACCTTCACCACGGAGCAAAGCACCACCGTAGCTGCAAGAAGGATATGATCAGTACCGGTTCCAGAAACTATGGGTGAGGGAAGAGTATTGAAACTTACTCTCGTTCGTTCATCTTGTCAGCCACCTTTGGCGGGGGTGCAGGACCGATCTCCTCGTCCTCATTGATCTCCATCTCCGCCGTAGCTTTCGTAGCAGCCGCAACGGCAGTTTCTTCTCCAGCTTTTCCAGCTCCAGCCTCGACCCATTGCTCCTCCTCTTCCTCTTCAGCAGCCGATTTCTCAAGCCGGGCTTCAGACTTGCTGCGACTCCTCTCCCGTTCTTTCCCTTTGCCCTTTTCACTGCGGCGGTGGCTGCGATCATCCTCGCTATCGCTTTCAGACTCGGAGTCTGCCGATCGGTGGCGACGACTATGCTTGCGGCGGCTGCTCTTGCGGTCGGAGTGCTTGTCGTCGCGACGATGGCTGCGACTGTGCTTTTTGTGCTTCCTACGACGCCTATCATCTTCAGAGTCGTCCTCAGAGTCTTCGGAGGCTGATGCAGAGCGAGAACGTTTGTTCTTTTTGGATGAAGACTTGTGTCTTTGAGGAGATCTAGTGAACGAAGGGGTCAGTCCAGCACAAAAGACGTCAAAAAGAAGGCCAAAACACACAATTTACGAGTGGGTGCTTTGGGGGATGGAGGCCAGATGCTTAGCGTGCTCGCTTCCCGCTGTTGGCGACGCCTGGAGGGGTGTGTCAGTGGTGAGGGTCATAAATTGGGGTGGATGCACAACCAACTTACTGCTCGAACCAGTCTCCGCCAGTAGCACCTGTGGACCAGCCGCCCCTATAGCCTCTATCTCCTCCTCTTGGACCATCTCCTTGACCACCACGGGGGCCGTACATGTTGGGAGGAGGGGCGCTGTACGCATCGTAAGATGGACTAGCCCGACGCTCGCGGCCTCTGTCATCAGGAGACCTCGAAGACCGCCGTCCACGGTCATCCCGAGAGTCCCTATTGCGGTCCGGAGAGCGATTTCGGTCCCTGTATCGTTCGGAATCTCGTTCTCTTGAGGTTTCGCGGCGGGAGTTGTAGTCTCGACGGGGTGAGCGAGACCGGCTGCGTCTGTCCCGAGGAGGCTGATCTCGACCCGAAACTCGTTCGTTATCCCGAGAGGATTGAGGTACGAGGTGGGCTCTGGAGGGGTGAACAGCCGCCATTGTCGAATCTTGACGCTTGAGAGAAGGATTTTAGCGAGGTGGTGGAACAGCGAGAGTGAGTGGATGCCACGGCGGGAAAAGGTAGAGTTCGGTTCTGTCTTGAATTCTTCTATCGCTCTGAACTGCAACTAAGCCAGAAATTGCTATACTCATACATGCTACGTATCGACCATCGAAACCAGCTGAACACGCTCGTGCTGTCCGCCTTCCATTAAATATGTTGGGATAGTCCAAGTCCTATCTTCCTCCCATGTCGATGAAAGGCCATATAGCCGCCGCTCAGGAAGAGGTCCACGCACTTGTGTAAGTAGCTCATGGTTCCTTCCTCGCTTATCTCATTTCCTAAGCTTGAATGTCATGGCTGTCTCTCAAAGTTCATCTGGAGTCCTCGTCGGCCTAAAGTAGCAACACCCAGCCCTCCTTCAATTCCATGAAAACCGTGAGACCCCTAGCACCACCTCAAAGCTCTCGGTGCTCCCCAACTCCTCCGGATTAAGCCATCAATCGTATTGCTGAAGATGTTCAAGAAAAAGCACAAGGTCAAGCCAGCATCTGCACTGCGAAAGTTGGTCGGTCTTGTCGTTTGCCGTCGAAGCCAATATTGACTTCATTGGGTTGACGCAGCTCAGAGTGCCGCAAGTTTCGCGCTGAAGTGACCCAAATCTTTAATCTCGAGCAGCCAACAGTAGAGCCGGTAGCCGATGGAGAAGCTCCGTTGAGCATAGGAGCAGAGCTGGTGCCGGAGGGTTTGCACACGTCCAAGTTCACCACAAGTACCGGCGACGTCAATGGTGTCGTTTATCTAGACCCCGCCACTGGAGATCCTCTATGGCTTAGCATCGGAAAAAACACGAAACAGCTTCTTATACCTACCGGTAAGTTGTTGAAGGGTTTCGGGCGTTCTTGGTACTGAATTTACTACTGTGATCCAGTATACACCCTCTGGAAGCGGCGCTTCCTCGTATCATTATCTACGCCTGGACCTGCAATCGAGCGAATTCAAGACGGGGCAGACTTGATGATTCCGGGAGTAATATCCATAACGTCCAACGACTCGTCCTCACTTCCGCCTCTCCCGGTGGACTCCCTCGTCGCGATTACCAAGCATGGGTCGTCTGTCCCCTTAGCTGTGGGGCAGCTCCTTCTTCCCCTTGAGGAGCTCGTCAAAGCGCTCGGCTCAGAAGAGGAGACCAAGGGCAAAGCGGTGCGGGTTTTGCACTACTTTAAAGACCATCTCTGGGACTCTGGGAGCAAGCAGGATCCTCCAGCAAGTGTGCCAGGAATTCCGCAAGCGTCTCCCGAAACGACCGAACGTGATGCCTCAGCTGCAGCAGCGGAAACCGCTGAAGACGCGGCCCCGACTGATGCAGACCTTGCATCTAAACTCGAGGGAGAGCTAACCCTGGACGAGCCACCGAAGGAGGAGGTAGCTGATCTGTCTCCTGAAGGTATGGATGTTTCGCTCCTTCACCTCGACGTTCAGCTCTAATGCCGCTTTAATACCAGACGTGGACCAGAACCTTCGCCTAGCCCTGCTTCAAACGATCGCACATACCCTGCCTCAGCACACCGAACCACTTCCCTGCCTGGCATCCACGTTCCTCACACTATACCTTCAACCATCTCGCCCCTTCGGCTCGCCTTCCCTTGACCTTAAAAAATCGAGCTTCAAGAACCTCACCAAGTTCATCAAATCTGTCGAGAAGGATGGGCTCGTCAAAGCCAAGGAGGTCAAAGGCGTCTTAACCATCATGAGCGTCGAGCCGACCCACCCGGAAGTCCTCGCCCATAAGCCCATCCGGACGGTAGGAGAAGCTGAGGCCAAGGAGAAGCAGAAGGCCGAGCGTCGGAAAGCCGAAGACGCCAAACCGGTCGTTCTAGACGTCAAGGAGCTGTGGAAACCGTCGGGAACGGTGGTAGCCCTGTTTGACGATGGGTTTCAAGTCAAGTGAGTGTCCTAACCGCCCTCTTCGCTTAAAATCCTGACTAATGGTATGTTTAATGAAAGCTCTGGTGGGCTGTATACCTCGACAGAAGTCTCCAGCCTGCTCAATACCTACGTTAAGGACAAGAACTTGGCGCACCCCACCGAAAAGCCGTTTGTCGTCACCGACGACCTTCTCAAGAACGTACTAAGAAAACGTGGCGAAGATCCTGTCGAGTTCATTCGTCGGGATGATTTGGTCCAGCGAATTCGGGAAGCAATGCAACCCTGGCACTCTATTGGCGACGGCCACCCAGCGAGGTGAGTTCGACCTGGGCTGGCCGTATCTATACATGGTTAACATATTATTCGTCCAGGAAAGGAGCCTTGAAACCGGTCAACGTGGCTATCAAGATCAGAGGTGGACACAAAGCCGTCACCATCATCACTGGTTTCGAGGAGTACCGCATCCCCGCTAGTTTCTTGACGGACGAACTCAAGCGGATCTGCGCGTCTTCTACGACCTCGGGCCTCATTCAAGGTCAAGCTAAAGGAGGTCAAGCTGAAGAGGTTTTGGTGCAAGGAAAGCATCTCGCCGCCGTGAGGGACCTCCTCATCGCGCAGGGCATTCCGAAGAGGCTGATCCAAGAGGAAGACAAGACCGGAGGGAAGAAGAAACGATGATAGAGGTTGGTGCTATATACAGCTGTAATTGAACGAACGAAACGTCTATGAAAGATCCTATCGTTTGCCGTTTCCTAGAGCGGAGGGCATAATTTGCAAGACGATACGGAAACACGGTCCCTTGGCCACCAAAAGGAAACCCCAAGGAGTCGCTCCTTCTTGACGGCACGCCGCCTATGATGTTGCATGACATACGTACCCGCAGAGGGCCTGGGTGTCTTGGCAATAAGGTAGCCGAAGCACCAGCGACCGCAGCGTTCGAGTCGCCCATCTCTGTCCTTCTTTGTGACCTCTGCCCTCTCCTACGCTCAGCTCGGTTCTTTTCGATATCCTTTCGGCGAGCGTTAACGGGGATCAAGCTCTTGGCGAGCCAGACAGGATGTCAAACTCGAAGGGAAGGCGGACGGTTGTGATATCCGCCTTCCATGGGGATATTGGAAAAGGGCACGCAATATTGGCATCGATAGATGCCCTGGCAGCACCCATTCAAGAAGACGGGGATACACTTCCGTAAGTAGCTTATGAATTCATCCTTACGTATCCGTTGAAGCCCAAAGCGGCAATACCCAGCCCTCCCTCCATTCCTTAACCGTGAGACGCTTAAAACCACCACAAGCTCTCAGTGCTTCCATACTCGCCCGGGTTGAGCCATCAATCGAATCGCTAAAGATGTTCAAGGAAAAGCATAAAGTCAAACCAGCCTCTGCTCATCGCAAGTTAGTCGGAACCACCATTGGCCGTAGAGACGGATGCTCATTTTATTGAGTCTACACAGCCCAGATAGTCGTAAGTTACGCGCTGAAGTGATCCGAGTCTTCAATCTCGAGCAGTCAACGGTAGAGCCGACTCTCAGCGGCGAAGCGCCCTTGAGCGTAGGGGCAGAGCTAGTGCCGGATGGTTTGCTCGTATCCACGTTCATCACCAGTACCGGTGACGTCAATGGTCTCATCTATTCGGACCCTGAGACTAGAGATCCTTTGTGGGTTGTCATAGGAAAGAATCCGACACGGCTTGTTATACCTACCGGTATGTTGTTGAACGGTTTCAGTGTTCTTCGTGCTGAATCTACCACCATGATCTAGTGTATACCCTCCGGAAGCGCCGCTTCCTCGTATCATTATCTATGCGGGGACCTGCTATCGAGCGAATTAAGGATGGGGCAGAACTGATGATGCCAGGAGTAATACTATCCATTATGCCCGACGAATCGTCCTCAATTCCTCCCCTCCCCATGAACTCCTTGGTCGCGATCAACGAGCATGGCTCGTCAGTCCCCTTCGCCGTGGGACAGCTTCTTCTTCCTCTCGTTGAACTCGTCAAAGTACTCGGCTCGGAAGGGGACACCAGGAGCAAAGCGGTGCGGGTTTTGCACTACTTCGGAGACCGTCTCTGGGACTCGGGAAGCAAACGAGAACCCCCGACCGGTGTTCCGGGAAGCCTTTGGGCATCTCCTGAAGCGACAGGAGCCGATGCCCCAGTCGCGGTAACAGGGGATGCTGTAGTTGCGGCAAGGGTGACTGCTCCAGTTGCGGCAAGGGGGACCGCTCCAGCTGCGGCACGGGTGACTGCCCCAGTTGCGGCACGGGTGACTGCCCCAGGTGCGACGAGGGCGACTGCTCCAGGTGTGACGAGGGCGACTACTCCAGATGCGGCAAGGGCGACTGCTCCAGTTGCGGCAAGGGCGACCGCTCGAGCTGCAGCAAGGGTGACCGCTCGAGCTGCAGCAAGGGTAACTGCTGCACGCGGAACTCCGGCTGACGCTGACCCTGTATGCATACCCGAGGGAGAACTAGCTCTGGACGAGCCACCGAACGGTGGCGCGGCCGATCTACCTTCAGATGGTGCGTTGCTTCCACCTCTTCCCTTACGTTCCAAGATCTAACTCTGCTGTAATCCTAGACGTGGATCAACACCTCCGCCCAACCTTGCTCCAGACAATCGCACATACGTTGCCTCAGCACACCGAACGACTTCCCCACCTGGCATCCACGTTCTCTTACAGGCCAAGATTTGATTCTGCCGAGATCCCAGACGTGGATCAGAACCTCCGCCTAGCGTTGCTTCAGACAATCGCACATACGCTGCCTCAGCACATCGAAGCACTTCCCTGCCCGGCATCCACGTTCCTCACACTATACCTCCAACCATCTCGTCCCTTTGGCTTGCCTCCCCTTGTTCTTAAGGAATCGAGCTTTAAGAACCTCACCAAGTTCCTCAGATCCGCCGAGAAGGATGGGCTCGTCAAAGTCAAAGAGATCCAGAACGTCCTAACTGTCATGAGCGTCGAGCCGAATCACCCGGAAGTGCTCGCCCATAAGCTCCCCCGGACCGTAGGAGAAGCTGAGGCCAAGGAGAAGCAGGAGGCTGAGCGCAGGAAAGCCGAGGAGGCTAAACCCGTCGTTCTAGACGTGAAAGAGATGTGGAAACCGTCGGGAAGAGTTCACGCATTGTTTAATGACGGTTTCCAAGTGGAGTGAGTGACCATGTGTGCCCTCTTCGGCCGAAAAGCTAACTAGAATATGAATCGACACAAGCTCCAATGGGCTGTATACCTCGACAGAAATATTCAGGTTGGTCGACGGCTACGTCAAGGTCAAGAAATTGAGGCACCGTTCCAAAAATGGGTTCGTGATCACCGACGACCTTCTCAAGAACGCATTGGGAGAACGTGGAGGAAAACCTGTCGAGTCCATCCGTCGGGACGAACTGGTTCAACGTATCAAAGACGCCATGCAAGTCTGGCATTCTATTGGCGAAGGCGGCCCAGCAAGGTGAGTTCAAAAGCTAAGCCAATCCCTATCACAATGCTCAGTGGACATAAACCTCATCAGGAAAGGCACCTTGAAACCGGTCAAAGTAACTGTTGAGACCAGACGTGGAAACAAAACGGTCACCCTCATAACCGGCTTCGAGGAGTACGGCGTACTTGCCACCTTTTTGACGAATGAACTCAAGCGGATCTGCGCATCTTCTGCGACGTCAGGCCTCATCGAAGATCAGGCCTCGGGAGCTCAAGCTGAAGAGGTTTTGGTCCAAGGAAACCATCTCACGGCCGTGAGGGATCTCCTCAAAGCGCAAGGCATTCCAAATCGGTTGATTCAAGAAGAAGATAAGACGGGGAAGAAGAAGAAGAAACGAAAGTAGAGATCGGCATTATGTACAGTTGTAATTGAACGACATCCGTATGGAACATCGCATCGTTTGCCGTTTCCTAAACCGAGTGGCATGACTCGCAAGACTATGCAGGAACGCAGTTCATTGGCGGCCGGAAAAAATCGTCTCAGTCGCTCCTCACCCCTCTTTTAACGTCGTATCGTGCACGTTCTCAAGTAGGGCCCCTGAATGTCTTGGCATTAAGGCAGCCGGAACGCTCAGGCGGTTGCGCAGTATATCAAACATCGATTACCTTGACTTACAAGACCAAGACATTCAGTAACTAAAAACTACGCGCAAGGATAACGGGTTTAGTCCAGTCGTTTGCTCCTGCAAAAACGAGATCGCGGTAAGCAAAACGCCATTCCATGGCTACCGTCGGGAGGACGAACCGGTATAACAGAATGTACGCAGTGGAGTCTTCGCCTCCTCCATCCAGAGTGGTAATCTTGTCCTGGGTGACGACCGAAACCTATCATGAATCACAATGCATTCGACCCGTTAGGAGACATTTCTCGACGGAAGGAAGTTCATCGTGATACCTTGTCATCGTCAAACTTGAACCACTCATCGCTGCTCTCTCCTGGCACATTGGACGGCTGCAATTCGTCTTTCCGCACCCAGGCGATGTAATGCCCTCCATCAGCGGATGCTCCCTTGTGGGTCACGATAGCTACGAATCAGAAGGTCCAAGTCAGCTAGTGGGACACCAGCGAGCGAAACTCTCTCAACCGTACCGGCAAGGTCGTACATCCCTGTAACATTCGCGCCGACGTCCTTCGCCACGTCCGGATGTATCAGCGCCTTCAGCTCCTCGGCTTCCTTCTCCCTAGCCTCCTTCTCATCCGGTAAGTCTCCAGGCTGCAGCTCAGCTTTGGGCTTCGGTTCCGAGGAGGAAGCATCACCCGCAGCGGTCGACTCTCCCATCTCCACGTCGCCTTCCTTGTCCTGCTTGGCGATTTTTGTCCTCTTGCGGACTTTTCTGCGTTCGGCTCTGTCCTTTTCGATCTCCTTAAGACGAGCGTTGACGGGGATCAACTTCTTGGCGAGCTCCTCCGAAGCCATTCCCTCCGAGAGGATGTCGAATTCGAAGGGGAATTTGACCTTGCGCTAAGATCACGACGAAAGGAGGGCCGAATTAGGATCTCGCATGTAGCTCAATGAAGGACAGGGGAGATACCATGATTTTGGCTTTCTGTGGGTAAGAGAACGCACTCATTTAGCGACGATACCACTAAAAATGCCTCTCTCTGACCTTGTTAATGTCTCTGCGCCAGTAAAAGCGCACCATCTGCACCGTCAGATTTGTCGGAAGCCTTGAGATTCGAGAATGCTGCGTATAAGTGGCTTCACGTCCAAGGGTAGGCGAGTTTTTCGTAATCTTTTGATCCAAGCTCTGAGTCGGGCAACATTGGGCATTAGTTCCGTTCTATCCGTGACTGAGATTAGTGACTCGAGCGGACCTGCATGATTCCCGTGTGCATGTAGTTCGTATTCGAGTCGATGTTGCATTGGAGCTTCAGGATCGTCTCCCGCGTTGTCGTTGGAGGCTCGTCCGGTGCTTCATCGCATTTTAAGCTGTAAGAAGAAACGAAGGAAATGTCCATCAATGCTTGAAGACGATGTTGAAGGAGATATGTCATACGTTGTCTCCATCTCGCCGGCCATGTTCTGATCGATCCATTTGCCCTGCCCCTGCCCCGATCCAACGGCGCGTATGCCATTAAGTATCGAAATCCAGCACTCGTCAGCGTCCTGCTGAGCGTATGCTCCTCGGACGACTTCGGCGAATTGAGGATTCATTTGGCGGAGGATCGCTAGGAAGGCCATCGGAGGTAACGGTTCCGTCGTTTTGGACATATCCTGATACAGAGTGCCTATTAGACAGAGGAAATGTTAGGACCTCCTTTCTAGATGCGGCTCTGACGTCTTTGAAAGAGGTCGGGACTCGCCTAATGCCTTGGCGAGCGGGACTTGCGTTGATGTGGTGGACGATGATAGAGCGGTTTGCAGTTCTGGTATACTGCGAAGGGCTTGCACGGTAGCATTCATGTAGCATGTGTTTCCGAGGCTGGGAGGCTTGTTCGTTAGCGCTGCGTCGGGGCAATGACAAGCGTCTCCTACTTTTGTAAACCAACAGGCACGTTGAGCTGTAGAAAAGCAGAGGTGTCAGAATATGATACCCTATAGCGAGGAAGAGATCATCCTTACAGCATTCGCAAGCTCTTTGTCGTCCATGTCTAGGCAACAAGACGATCAGCGATTCGTCAGCCGCAACGCGCCTGCTCCTACCTTCAAGGAAAGTAACCGGAGTCGACGGTGGCTTTGGGAGCTCTCCGGCTGCGCCGATCACGGTGAATACTTGGCCCTAGAGTCGGAGTGACGGGGTCAGACAGAGATATGCTTGACTAGTCTTCTCGGTCTCTACCTCTTTTGGACCAACTTTGCTCCAATCCGTGTCGTCTTTCAGCATGCCACCTGAAAGAGGCAAGCCATTAGCACGGATATCAGGTTATACCTGTCGTAGCTGATGGCTGACCTTTGATCATGACCTTCATTCGATCTGGTGGCACGCCCGTCTTTTCGTAGACGGTCTGCTTAAACACCGAACCGGGCTTGGTGGGGTCGAGCTCGAGGTCATTGTAGACCTTCCCAGAGTGCTTGATGGATACCTTCATGTTGGAGAGTTCGTGGTCGTCTTTTGTCGCGGATGGAAGGAGAGTGGTTTTCGGTGGCGGGTCGAAGTAGCAATTTAGACGGTGACGCGTAAATACCAAAGGCGGGCGTCTGAATCACCACTTCGACTGACGCGTCCCACCTTATTCGTCCCAGGGTTCGAAGTAGAATGTGCCACAACCTTCCCCGGTCTCAGAGGACGTCGGAATGCCGCCTCATTCGCTGACAAAAGACACGGAATAGTCATCTCCGGCACGTGCAGAATGGTGGCGAACGTGACGATGCTTGACCATATCCCCTCTTCGGTACTAATCAGGTGGTGCGGGTCTGCACTCGATCGGAAATATGTACCCGAAACTTCGCCTTCGGTTCTACAGGAAGGTAAGCGATCAGATGAAGACAATTACCTGGGACCTTCATTATTGGTTGGTTCTATTTCGTTGTGGAATGCCAATCGGAGCATTGCGTCCGGGCTGCCGCTCATTCCGATGTCAAGGCCGTTCTGCGTTGAACTTTCAGACAGAGTCCATAAACTTCAGAGTCGGCTCAAGCCAAATCGAAAGAGGAAATCGTAGCGCTGATGTCCAAGCTCGGATGCGCATAGGTAGAAGGTGGGAGCGCCATGGTCAAGCCAGGAGCGAAAGCCGGAGAGAATGGGCACCAGCTGAGCCACTCGAGTCTCGACGAACTCGGCACTGGACTTAGTGGCGGTCCTATTATCTGAAAGTACGGGTTGGTTTGGGTGTCGGGAAACAGTGTAATCTTAATAGACCGATGCTAGCAGCGACCGAGCCCGTCAAGGCCTTTCACTCTGTTTCAATTCTACGGTGACGCCATACATCTGAGGCCGAGCGGCGGATACGAAGGTTTCTCGAGTATTGAGTGCCGAGGACATTCTAAGCCTCTGCGGCGAACGGATTGTCTATCTCCTCCGATCCATCCACTGGACTGAGAATGGTAATTTGAGGACCTCGCAAGACCGCCAAACCTATTCGGCGCTGAACGCCCGTATCTAGCAAAGCTCTAGGGTCAGGTCCTGTGCTTCAAAGCGGCATGGCGCAGCTAACCTTGCAGTATCTCATCAACTTCATCCAGCACGAGATTCAGTAATTGATCGTAGCCTTTCAGGACTCCCGTCACTGAAAAAATTACAGCGCTTCAGCTTCTAGCTATCACAAGACTTGAATATACACACCTTCTCTTCCACCAGTAAATTTGACCCTGATGCGTTGGTCGACATATTTTGCTAGGTCGAGGATGGCCTCCTTCCTATGCTTTTCAGCGCCCGGAGGAGCATTCGAACCACCTCTGCCTCGTCCTCGAGAAGAACCACCTCGAGCTCCACGACCCTAAAGAGCAAGCTTATTACGCTATCTTTGCCCTGGACAGAGCTTGCGCTTACACGTTCAGCCATAGGTTTGCTGTCGGAGAAGTCACCAAAGGAGGGCCGGCGGGGTTTCTGTGAGAATGGTTGGGATTACGTGTTTGTCCCGCATTTTTGTTTGTCCACGCTAAGTCGACCACGACAGCGGACCACCATGCGCCGCTTTCTCAGCACAACATCACCACTTTCTCTAGTCCTAACAATATGGCTAGCCACACTCGTTTCTTCCAGCTCAGTTTCTGTTACCAATAAACCCGCCACCTGGAACAAAGCTCTGATCGGAGTCCCACGTACCGACTCTACAGCATCGAGCCCAATTCTGCACCACCTTCCTCATCGCGATGGCAAAGTTTTGGGCTACCTGTTGACCAGTACGACCAAAAATATGTTAGCCGCCCTTGATCCCATTGGTGGCTCCGTCGGTGAGCTGCTGCTATTTTTGGACCTCCGTTTTGAACCGCTAACATTGGCCGTGTAGTCTGGCGACACATTTTGGGCGACGATGACTACTTGGAAGAGTTCCGCGCTAATCACGATGGTATGGACATTCTCTCACTATGATGTGCGATTCTCACTCATGGATATCTGTGTAGGGATTATGGCCCTTTCGGGATATGACGTTCAAAATGTTCGCCTCCTCGAGGTGAAGACCGGCAGCATCATCTGGGAGACGCAACTACAAGCACCCGACCTGGAACGCCTACCCGAATTCCGGTGTATTGGAGCTTGCATTGTTTTCGCCTCGGACGAAACAGCAGACCTTTTCGTTAGCTCTAACACTGGTTCCATTCATCGGTTGAACGGCCTGACCGGCGCCACAAAGTGGACGTGGACCCCAATAGACAACGCGTACGTGGTGTTTTAGATTTCCTATACCACTCTGACCTTATGCCGTTCGTTAGGCCTCTTACCCCATTGTCCAAGATGATCGCTACGCCAACCACCGTTTACCTTGTCCATTTCGTGAAGTCCACCGGCTCGTACAAAATCCACGTCACGGCCATAGATTCGAACTCCGGCGAGCAAATCTTCACTCATGCTCTGCCTGCCGACATTTTGGATCCGACGTCCGATGCGATTTTTGTTGGAAATCCACGATTGGGCGAGGCAACTCTGGTGTGGGCACAGCCAGATGGCGCTAAATTCCTTCGCCTCTCGACTCTCAAGGAAAAGCGCTCTCCTCAAACGCTGGCCCAATATAAAAAAGTCGTCGACGTCCGACTGGGCGCCCACAATATCTTCATTGCGCTCAAAGCAGATGGCTCGTCGAGCGTCATGCGAGTGGATCCCGAAGTACCCCAATGGATCAAGGTCGGCTGGGATTTCAGTGACTCGGTGAGTGTGATGGCTCGGCTAGCACGATAGTCTGCTAACAAAGCTATCCCTCTCCCTCATAGGCAAGTGCACCGTATAAATCACCTTCCATCTTTACTGGAGGTTTCGACAAACAAGGCCGGCCGTACGTGTCCCGAACATTCTGGTCAGCTCACTCCAAGGTTAGCGCACTCGTGCTCGGTTCTCTGTTGGTCCGCGTGCTAAGTTCGACACCTAAGGCCTGCAGCATGGAGCTCTACATCCCTCATCAGAATTTTATCAATGGCTTCTTCTATTCGTTCGACACCATTCAAAACGGTGTTCTGCTTCATGTGGGTGTTCTAACCCCTCTGCTTCGATTACCTTCCCAATCCTGCTCTTTCAGACTGCGATGGACGTGGCCAGCACCGGAGACAAGTATGTCCCTCGTTTCATCATCACGACTTCTACGGGCTCTTTCCAAATGTGGCAAGGAGATCGCAAGCTTTGGCTCCGCGAGGAGGCGTTGGCTCACATTGCCTCGGCTGCCTACGTCAAGCTGCCTCAGCTCGCAGGCCAGACCCCTGTCGTGTCCAACCCGGTGGCCCGTTTCTCCTCTCAACTTGGAGAATTGGCGGTATGTCAGCGTGTCACATTGTGTTTGACTTTAACTAACTTGGCGGTAACTTAGCGTGCCCCCATCAACGCGGTTGTTGGTCTCAGCAACGTTATTCGCTCCGTCTATCCCCCTTCGGCACCAGGAAATTCTACAACCTTGGACGAACGCTTCGGCTTTCGACACCTTATCGTTGTTGCAACCACGTTCGGCAAGGTCCTCGCTTTGGATTCGACCACGGGAAATGTTGTTTGGGGCCAGCTTCTCAGCATCAGCGACGTTTCCGGCCAGCCCTTGAACTCTGAAATGAACCTCTTTGCCACGACTGCCGAGACGGGAGGGGTCACGTCAGACTTATTCCTTATCGCCAGCTCGCCGGTGAGTCCTCGGCCACTCGTTCACCGGCAGTGTCTAATTCTTGTTTTTGCAGGCCGACGGGTCAAGCCTTGTTTACCATTTCCACCCACCGAGCGGAGCATCACTTGGAAGCGTCCAGAGCAGGGGATTCGCCTCACCTCAGTACCAATTCCCCGAGACCGTCGTCGACGCAGCCGTAGTCGAGAACCGCTTAATTATGATCGACAGTCTCCATAACGTGAGCTCACAAATCTACTCTCTTGTATGTATCTAACCCTCGAGTTCCTTAGATTCATACCTATCCCAAAGCTGCATCTCAGCGGAAGCTCGAGTCGGCCTCGCACATGACGTTCATCTTCCCTTCGACTACTCCGTCCCAGGTTGCAGGATACAGGCTGTCGGAATCCAGTCGGCCCGGATCTTCAAGCCAGCTCTCCGCACGGCAGACGTGGTCCATGTCCTTCGGCGATGAGTTCATTCATGAGTTCATCAAGCCTACCGTCAGCCCGAGTGCTGCTGGGAACGACACCGCTGCCTCCAACCCCGGCAACCGCAACCTCGTTGGAATCATCTCCTCAGCACAAGGCTCAACCGAGTTGGTCAACTGCGTTGTCCGAGTTGTCGACGGAACGAAGGGTACCCTTGTCTATCGTGCTGAACTGGGCGCTGGACGTTGTGAAGACGTGAGAGGGATCTTCATCGAAGACATGTTCGTGTATTCGCACCAAGATACAGTAGCTTCTAGCGAGTCAGCGAAAGGTTTCCGGATCACTGCGGTCGACCTTAAAACGAACCCTAGGTGAGCGCTCGCGACTACTCCCGTCATCTGAACCTCACAACTGACATGTCGCCCCTAGTGCAAACCCCCAAGTACAAATCCAACAGCGCACCTTTGCCGTTGGGTTCCAGCCTAAATACTTGGCTACCACGTTTACCAAGTATGGAATTGCCTTGCAGGACCTGATTGGTAGGTTTGCCAACTGCTTTGAAGCATCGTCTACATGCACGCTGACGCCGGTCGTTCACAGTGGCTACGGACAAGGACCAAATCATTTCCCTGCCAAATCGGCTCCTTCACACTCTCGGCGCCGCACCACCGTCTGCTCAGGCTTCGGCAGGTAGCCCGCCATCTGCAAATGTCGTTCAAGATGAACCTCGCATCACAATTTCTCAAATATGGCAGGTCCGTATTATCTTGATCTTTCGCATCATACCGCAGCCTAAACGTATGGTTCGTAGGTCTCTGATGTCCAAGGCATCCTGTCAACGTCATCGCAGCTGGAGTCGACGTCGTTAGTGTTCGCCTACGGACGAGATTTATTCGCCACCACGGTTGAACCATCAGCAACCTTCGACCTTCTGAGTAAAGACTTCGGTCGATCACAACTGCTCGCGACTCTTGCTGTCCTCGTGGCGGCCGTGTTGATGACGAAGCCTTTGGCTCAAAATCGGGAGCAGCAGCGTCAATGGTCCTCTTCGTAGTGCGTATCGCAAGCCCTTGCCGTGTAATCCTATATGCTCCCTACTAGATATTATGACGCATAATCGTTCATTTATTGGTTGGAACCTGCTCCTGGGGGTTTCCAAGTCGCAGGGCGTGATTCGTACCCCGTTGCAGATCCCAGCAGCCGTACAGTCTGCCCAGTACAACCATTTACAGCTACGAAATAGATCCAAGACACCTAGCAAATGCGCGCCCTCCGGATGATCTTGGTTTTCTCCCAGCAAAAAGCGCCTGGCTTCTCAGCTTCACGCAATTCGGCTACCTCACATTTCATCGCAACACTAGAACCAAAATATTGTGGGCACCGACTTCTGCAATTGCCGAACCGGAGCACGCATCATTCGATCGGTCTTCTAATCTGCTTACCGATGGCCTCTCATCCGAGTAGGCTACGTACTGACTCTCAGTTCCCGAAGTCGATTCTGCTCCCCACGCCATATTTCGGTGCTCGGCAACCGCTGTGAACAAGTCTCATCGCCTGCAGGTTTCTGCAACGTTTCTCCATCGTCGAAAATCGTTCGAGATTCGGCTGCGGGCACGAGGCATGCATGGGAGAGAGAGGGTAGGGGCACAGCCACCCGCTGATCAAAGCTGCTTCCCCCTCGTCATCGTCATCTCGCAACGTGCCCCGGAGGACCTGGGAAAGACGTCAAGGGCATACGACTCTTGTGGCTTGAATTGGAGACTAGTTGGAGGCCGAGCGCGCGCTCCCATACACGCTAAGCACAGCAACGTCGAGAGCGACGGGTGTCGGCAGCCCCCGGACCGAGCGCTAGCCCCGCTACCTCCAGATCAGCGGAAAGTCTTGGGACGACGATCCATCTCCTGCGACACGATGCTTGACCGTTGTCAGACCTGCAATCGTAGGCCCTCACATTCACACCGGAAATTTCATCCTTCACGAGTCACATTCATCAGTGGCGCATTAACCTGACCTCCTTTCCCCAACTTTCTTGGAGTTGGGGGGGGGGGGTTGAGCCATGACCCAAGGAATTAATGAACGACCTCGCCCAGAGCACCACTTCCGGTAAACCAAACCCACCGGGACTCAACTCGTCCCGAGAGGGTTGTGCGAGTCCTTATCTCTGAGTTACTGAGTTTTATTTTGGTGAGTTGGTCCTTCTGTGAGTGAGCGCTCAGACCGCCGCGTTCGGTTCCGCTCGATGTGCAGACAGACTTTGAGCTCAGCTCACCAACACAACAGCACACCTTGCGATATGCTCCAACTGAGGTCCTCTGTGATTCATTCGCTCGAGCTTAATCTCGCTTTGTCGTGCGTTTCCGGTGCCGACAGCTCTCATCGTCGAGCGAGCCCCAGCTCACCGATCGCTCGCGCTCCCCACGATCGGTGCCATCTCCTCCCTAAACGCTCGGACGCCCAACACAAAGGCGATCTTCTGTGCTATCTTTGTGTTTTGTTACTCGGTGCCGCCGAGTGCGTGATCGAAGGGAGCTCAATCAAGACAAAGACGGCCGACCCTTGGGCGATCGCCCGTCTCCCGGGGTAAACGCTCACCAATCGACGAACTTAGGAGTCAGTTGAGATAACGAATCGCTCGGCCGACGAACTCTGCTGGAATAGATCAGTATAGGAATTCGCCGGGCGGGCCCAAGCGGGGGCGGGGATAGGCGGTCGCAGGTGGTCGCAGGTGATCCCAGGTCGTTCCAGAGCTTCACAGATGTCGCCCCCCCTAGAGCCGCCAGGTAGTGCTGTTTGTACTTGTACATAACGCATTCCAATGCAATACTATCCTACAATAAAGAACGACAGGAGGGTAGGGAGGGTATCTGCAGGATATGAAAAAGAAACGAATGGACACTAGTGTGATAGTACAGCAATTCGATACTTGATGGAAGTGCGGGGCAGAGAATAACAAAAGAAAGAAAGGAAGGAGAGAGAGAGTTAAATTTCTTGCAAAGAAAAAATGCAGTAGAACCAGATCCGAATGTGTGCAAATGCGAAGGAGGAGTACGATGAGAAAACAACAGATGAAGAGGGGGAAAGGAAACACAGATGAGAGCTGGGGGAAAGAGGAGGAGAGTATGAAGAGACGAAAGTGCGAAAGGACAACAACAGAAAGGAGCAATGAAAGATGAAGGAAAAGAAAGAAACGAAAGACGTGCATAACCCCAAAGATGCGAAGGAAACCCGGGAGGAAACAAACGACCCACTTTCACTTACCTACGCTTTGTTACTTCCACATGCGCTGCTTCGCCTGTTCCAAGTCCGAGCGGCGTTCCCTGAGCGCCCCACGTCTCCTCCCAGGGGGCGGAGGACGAGGAGCGGGAGCGGGAGCAGGAACAGGAGCGGTGTATGTCTCCCTCAAGGACGATTGGGAAGGACGAGGAGCTGGGGCGGTGTAGGTCTCCCTCAAGGACGAGTTGGAAGGCCGAGGAACTGGCGCCGTGTAGGTCTCCCTCAAGGACGAGTTGGAAGGCCGAGGAGCAGGAGCAGGAGCGGTATAGGTCTCCCGCAAGGACGAAGTCGAAGGTCGGGGAGCCGGAACCGGAGCGGTGTAGGTTTCCCTCAAGGACGACGTGGACGGTCGAGACAAGGACGGCCTGCCAGCTTCAACCAACGACGACATGGACGGCCTGCCCTCCACTCCTCTCGTCGGCGACGCGCGTGCAGGGCGAGCTTCCGCAACGGGCGACGAGAGCGTTCGAGTCCTCGCGTGACCACCGACCGCGACTCCCGCAGCAGCAGCAGAGCCTTCTCGCAACGAGGATACGGACGGTCGAGAGAGCGCGACCGAGGGACGCGGGATGGGGCTCATGGACGGCCGAGGCGTGAGCGGGCTCGGTAGGGGCGGTAACCTCTCCTCCTCCACGTCCATGTTGGGCCCGTCGTTGTTCAAGTCGATGGTGTTGACGTTGGCGAGCACCGACGAAGACGAGATTCCACCGTTCTCTCCAGACGCACCGCTACCTTCCCTGCTCCCTTCCTCCACGGTCGACACCCTCAGATCGTGCGGCCTGAACCCTCGTGGCGGGGCGATAGCACCTCCCTGCGACTCCGGAGACGGAAGACGGGGGTACTCCCCACTCGTCTGCAACCTCGATCCTTCCAAGCCCAACGTCCAATGCTCTCCACTCGCCAGTCGCTCCGCATGAGACACCCACCCTCCTCCTCCTCCAGCACTCGTAGGCGGCTGCGGCGGCTGATGGTAGTAGTACTCCACCGTCGTCGGAGACAACGACACCTCGCTCCCCATCCCTCCCACATGCGCCGCGGACGGCATCCTCGGGATCGAACTGGACGTGCGGAGCGGCGTCAGGGGTATGCTCGTGCTCCACTGCGAACTCGAATCCTTCCTCATCCTCGACTTGCTCGGCTTGTTGCTAAGCAGGTGCGACGTCGTGCCCATGGACGAGCTTGACGGTCGGTCCAAGTGGATTCTCGGGCCCGTAGCGGTTCGTGGACTGGTCGTGGAAGCGGCGGTC
Organism: Tulasnella sp. UAMH 9824; assembly: GCA_019633595.1. Classification (NCBI taxonomy): domain Eukaryota; kingdom Fungi; phylum Basidiomycota; class Agaricomycetes; order Cantharellales; family Tulasnellaceae; genus Tulasnella; species Tulasnella sp. UAMH 9824. The sequence goes on from WSUI01000359.1 coordinate 19,936, forward strand.
AAGCTGGGCGTGGACCCTCCAGCACCTCGAGACGGAGGGGAACGCAGGCTCAGTCTCCTCCGGTCGCGGAACCGGCTCGTCGCAGGCGTGTCCGGCAAGTCCGTGAAGTTGACGTCGAAGATGGAAGAGACGCGGTAGGAAGAGCGGTCGTCGTCGTAATCATCGCCGTGGACGGAAGGGGTGTGGAATTCGATCGCGGTGCTGTGCAAGCCGGCTTCGTTCCCGTCGGTCTTGCGGGCGTAGTTGAGCTGTGTAAAGTCCCCCAAAGAGCCCCGTCAGTCTGCAGTCTAACAGGAGTAATTCTCAGCGGGACTTACCTGAAGTACGATGAGGGTAGGTGCGATCGCGACAGCGACGGTGACCAGGTAGTCTACGAATCGGTACGCTCCGGGCTAGTTGAAGAGCTCCTGTCAGCACCACTTACCCGTGGCGGGTCGACGGAAAAAGAACTCACGAGGCCAGCCACCACGAAGACGAAGAAGACAAAGATCGTTGCAGTATAGATAGCTCCACTCTCGATGAGGACTCGGATGATGCGAATGTACGTGTCCTTGTCCGCCAAGCCTTCCACTCGCCGTTGGATCACCCTGTTCGCAACAAAACCACCCGAGTTCAGTCATTAAACCAAGGGGAAAAGCTTTACGTAAAAGAGCTAGTTTCTGGAACATACCAGAGCCGTCCAGAAATCAGGGAGGTCACGAGGATGTTCACGGTAGCCGAGCACACGCAGACGAAGATGGGACCAAAGTTGAAAAAGGCTTGAAAGCGGCCATCTGAAGGAGCGACGATTTCGTGGTATTCAAACGCGATGAGGAGGATGCCGATAACTAAATTCCGAAAGACACAGATGTGTGTAAGCACGGGCGAGGGACTCCCGGGGTGAAAGGCCGCGTTAACGTACCTCCTTCAGCAACAAGCAGGAAGGCCGGGAAGATCAAGACCCAGTAGTTGTGCGCCCATATGACGAGCAGGCGCCAGCAGATGAGTCCGTCTGCCATGAGAGCCTACGTAAAGGGCGGGAGAGGGCAATATCGGGTTAGCGGGGCGCTGTTCTGGCCGGCCAATGCCCGAGAACAGGAAGGGACTTACAGCGCAGAGCAGGAGGAAGCTATCGACATAACGACAGCGAAACAGAGAGAGATCATCAGTCTCGACGAAGTCTAATAGAGGAAAGGCGCGCGCTAATAGGATTAGCGACTCACTCTCGAGTGATCCTAATCGCATTCCTAGGATCGCTAAAATAGCCCAGCGTCCCTCCAGGGAAGTCGTCCCTTCTCTTGATCCAGCCATTGTAATTGTCGATTGTACACAGGACTGATGGGATAGACGTGAGGTGCGTGGTCAAGCGGGGGCAGTGGGAAGAAAAGCGTCAGCGGGAGCGTGCCCTCCAACGAAGACGTAAAGAATAACAAAAGCGCGATCCCTCCCCCCGGTAACTCACCAATGGTCGTGGTAGTCGCGAGGAACAGGCCTAGCATGGTGGAGAACACCACTTTGCTCCTTCCTTTCCCCGTTCTCAGGGCCAAGAGTCGCATCGTGATCGCGAACACGATGCAATAACCCCCTGAAAGAAAAAGCTCGTGGTCAGCGACGGAGTGACGTCTTCTTCATTCATCTCTTTGGATCTCACCGTAGAGGAACATTGCGAACGCATAACCGAGTAGGTTCGCGACATCCAAAGGGATGTCGTAAACCATGCAAGATCGATGGGCAGCTTTCCTTCCTGTGTCGCTTGAGAGGTGGTTTGTGGTCGTGAAACTAGTCCGAACTGGGGTCGTAAAATACAAGCCGTAGCAGCCAGAGAGAGAGAGAGTGAGCGTTGGGGATCCTTTGGGTTGGGGGTATACGAAGAGAAGACAGATGGAGGGAAGATCTCATCAGCGTTGCGGTGATGTGATGGTATATAAAGGGTGTTTGGGTGCAGAGCATTATGAGGGAGCGATTGAAGGAACATAGTGCGGCTTTTAGCGCGGAGAGGCAGTGGAGCCGCCGGGCGTCACAACAAACCCCTTCTACAAGCATGTCACCCCTGCGCATGAGTCCGGTATTCTGGAATATCCGCAATATTTGCTCATCTCACCTCCCCACATACACCATGCCATGACGTTCAGAAGAAAAGCCACTCACTTATGCGAGGCGCAGAAAGAAAAAAGTCGGGCCGTTCTTTTTCTTCGAACATACGCAAGCGACAGATGAGAAAGCCCACGGTCATCGGTCCAGGGGACTTGTCGTTAACCGAGCCCTGATTATTATTTTCCTCGGCTATTCTTGCTCTTGCGAGATACAGTAGACGTGTGTAGAGGGGCCTAAGCCGCTCTTGGGCACCGACGCAAGCATCGTTCGAAGCCAAGGGTCGGCGGGCTTTGGTGGAACGGGTCACCGGAACACGCTGCAACCAACACTCAATTTTCTCAGGGTTCAGAACTTCACCCCCGCCCTTTCCTTCTTCGGAGCCTGTCGGGTCTATCGGAGCACTATAACTCCCGGGTGTCCGGGCACCCTTAGACAAACAACACGTACAAATATACTCGGGGTGTGTTTATATTCAAAGTGAGTGGAGTTGACTAAGTATAACGATACAAGCGAGAGAGGACCGCTGGTCCCTCTACAACCCAAAAAAAATACAAACAATAAAACTGCACAAGTGGAGAAAAGAAAAAGAAGAGAAAGCGCAGCACTATATGTACACCCACATACTTCCAGAGACGTGAAAAATTTGCACCGCCCTCAGGATAGAAGAAAAAAGCCAAGTGGAGCGAAAAAAATGAGGTCATCCGAACACGCAGAGCGCTGCGGCTTGTTCGCTTGACTCGTAAAACGTGTTTTCCATCACCAACCGAACACCCTGCAAAGTACACGAAAAGCGGTGTCAGAAACTCATGTTCGAGGCAGACGCGAGGCAAGAGGCGGGAAACATGAGAGCCGGGCATCGAGGAGTCGGGAAAGCTTCAGATGCGGAAACACCGACAGGAGCAAGTTTCTCCTTCCACCCTCAGCCACCTTTTCCAAGGCAGAAATGTGCCCGCCGAAATGGAATCTAGGAAGGTTGTGTGGGAGGAGAGGTCGGAGAATAGCTCATCCCTCGAGTGAGGAGACAAGCTTAATTAGGTCCTCGAGAAGTCGCGAAGGGAGAGCGGACAACTCTGCTTCTTCCCTTCCCTTCCGTCCATCAGACCGACTCTTCGACCGAGCCAGACTAAACCGAGGAACAATGGACGAACGGAGTTGGAGGAGAAGGAAAGCGATGAGGGGGTCCAAGCCGGGGAAAGGAAAAGGAGAAGGAGAAGGCAAACGGAGACCCGAGGGTGGAAAGGAGAAGAAGCGAAAAGGAGAAGGAAAGGAAAATTAGGACTCACTCTTCTTCGATCTCAACTCCTCCGACGTTCCGCCTCACACCATCATCCAGCGCGTCCACACCCTCCCGCACGCTCTGCGCCAACGCACCCGGCCCACACACGCCGACCAGCACGCCGCTCAAGCCGTCGCTGCCCCGCGCGAGCCGGTTCGTCTTCCACCTTACGAAATCCTCCACGACGTGCTTAAAGTCCGGTCGACCCGCCTCCAAGCTGATGTGCCGCGGAAGCCCACCGCCGGGTAAGGTCTTGAGCTTCGCGGAAAAGGCCGGAGAGACGGCGCGCGTGTAGTGCACGGTCAAGCTGAAGCGGAGGGTCGGGATGTAGGAGACGCGGTTGAAGAGCGATGTGAGCGTTGGTAAGAGCGGGATGAGGCATGCTGAGTTGTGTTGTACGACATAGGGTAGACGTGAATCAATAAAACGCTCGTTTAGAAAGAGAGAGTGAATACGACTCACCAGGATCAGTGACGATCCACACCAACCCGATCAACCTCGTCCGACTCTGCAACCGCTCCACATCCCTGATCAACTCCTCCACGACGCTCAAGCCGTACGTGATGCCACTGCCCCCAGCGACGACCAAGCTCGACGTGAAGCTCGACCGCATCATGTGTCCGCAGGGCCCACCGTAAGGTCCCTCCACGACCATCTTCATCGTCGTGCCCGAGCCGAAGCCCACAAGAGTGCGAGTCGACGCGGCTCCGGCCCCGGTCGCGAACACCCCGACGCCCTTCTCGCCCGTAGCGTAGTGGTCGTACGCGGGCACCTTGCCCTTCTCCAGCTCCTCCCTGCCCAGCGTCTCCAAACTCGCAAGACTCGAATTCGAATTCAAATACATCCCGCCCTTTTCGAGTCCGCTTTTACCAGGCTCCGACGCAGCATCGTACAGCCGCTTCGTCCAATCTCCGGCGCTCTTGACGTACAACACCACACCCTGGCCGTTCCTGTTCTCGGAGACGCTCGCGATCGTGAACGGGTGCGCTTCCGCGAAGGCGAAAAGCCCCAACTTGAAGGTGAACGCGCGTAGGCGGACGTGCTGACCGGCCTTCCACCCGCGAGTCAAGTGCGGCACTTCGATCCGCGTGGCGCGCAAGTCCGGTAAAGGCGTGAGCGTGACGGTGGTGTAGTGGGATTTGACGAGTCGGCAGATGTAGTCGAGTCCGAGGATGAAGAACGTCGCGAGGGACCAGAACAGCGCTTGCTCGACGTGGTAGCAAATCTAACATAAGGTCGAACGAACGTCAATATCTTCTCTTACCCTTAACCTAGCCCTAACGAGAGACGCTCTCACCGCGATCAAGTACACCAAATAGCCGATCCAATGGGCGTTGAAGAACAGCCTGTAGCTCGACCTCCTGAACACGGGCAAGCTGAAGACGGCGACCATGGCAAAACCAGCGAACGCGAGCCATGCGTCGACGTGCATGGCGTTTTGGCGGGCCTCGACGTTCTTTCTTAGCCAGAGGATGATGTAGCCGATGACGTGGAAGAGCGAGGAGATGAACATGAGTTGGCCCATCCAGCGGTGGATCCAGTTGATCTATGTGTCAAGGGTGCCGCAGTTAGAAAAGGATCCCCTCCTCAACGGCTCGCTATAACACACCTTTTCGTACCCCCTCCCCAACAAGAACCCAACAAGACTGTTCTTCGAGCCCAAACACACCACCAACGGCGTCTGGACCACCACCAACCACCCGGTCCGCTTCAAGTTGCCGGTCTCTCCGGAAGTCATGATGAACGCGACGATCACGAACCCTACGGCGTAAACGAGGTACAAGCACGCCTGGCCGTTTTTCAGGTTGTTGATGTGGTTCGGGAAGAACGCGCGGCCGAACCAGGGAGCGTAAGGCCACGAGTGCAGCAAGGTGGACCACGAGGGGACGTGCGCGGGCGCGCCCGCGGACCTCACCTCGCGGTGGTGCCGGACGAGCGTGCGGAGGTGGGCTGGGTACCGCGATTCTTCCTCGTCGAGGGACATCGGCCCTCTTCTTCCTGCGCCGCCACCGCCTCCGATGCCCATCGCTCCGTGGCCCTCGTCGCTGTAGTCGATGTCGTTCGCAAACGGCGCGGCGTTCATCACCAAGCCTCGCCTCAAGGTCGGCTTGCGCGTGGGTTGCGCTGGAGGTAAGAACAGGCTCCTCCGAAGGGCATCTTTCGCTCGAGCTGCGGCTGATAGCTTGGGCTTTAGGAGCCATCCTTCGCTGAAGAACGACCTGCCGCGGCGGTGGTGCAGCAGAGCGAAGAAGCGGGGTAAAGTGAGGAGGGCGAAGAAGAGGATGATGAAGATGAGGGTGAGGCCGAACAACGAGACGACAGATTCTGCGTTGGTGGCGAGCAGGGAAGGTGGTGGAGGGTCGGTGCTGGATGCGGAAGGTGCGGCGCCTGCGGTAGAAGCGGTAGGGGTTGAGGAGATTGTTGAAGACATGATTTATCGAGAGATCGTTTGTTTTTTTCGTTACTATTCGTTTATTTCTTTCGTCAACGTCAAGTCGACCTTTCAACTGAATGTCCCGCGCAAGATGGCGGAGAGTGAAAAAGAGGGTTGAAAAAAAATGAAGATCTATGAGAGAGGTGCACGTCAGCTTCCCGTTATGGTCCGATCGTCGTTATTTCTTACCAGAGTAAAAATGACAGATACAAGTTCGGACTGAGCTTCCCTTCAAGAGAGCTCTCCTTGGTCCTATGCAACAGTCGCGTTGAGAGATGGTCGTAGATGGTACGAGACCAAAAAAGAGGGGGAGTGCGGCAAAGGAGTGCACAAGCGAGGAGACGTGTGTAGGCCTCGTGTTCAGGCGAGATTTCCACGCTCGAGTAATCCTTCCTCGGCGCACTTTATCCCAATCAAGCGACGGCCCGCCTCTTCCGCAGTCTCCCACACACCCTGGCCACCAATAATACACCGCCGGCTTCCATCCCGCCACCTCTCTTTGTTCTCCTCGCCAATTGATAAGACGACGTTGGATGGCAACGGGCGTGCGGAGATTTTGTTCGTTGTCTTTGATATAGCCGTGCAGACGTGTTTATTATCCGGCCGAGTTCTAGCCCGGCCAAATTTAATTACAACGACTGCGGAGGTCAGAGAAGTTCTCCGCCAAGGTGCTGGAAGGAGATAGTGCCGCTACGAAGCTCACATCACATGCGTATA
>WSUI01000036.1:0-95531 GCA_019633595.1 Tulasnella sp. UAMH 9824
TGATCGGCAAACAGGAAGGCGAGAACGCCGAGCGAGATGGAATACGGCGCAACAACGAGGGTACCCAACACGCGAAGGAAAAGGTCTATTCTTGACGGAATCTTCTGGGCCTTGTGAAAGGCCACAGAAAGAATTTGTTTGTAGATGCCATCTAGTCCATCACAAACCGAGGGTGACTTCAGGAGCTCCCCAAGTCGAAGCTGAGGTGAACCCTCCATCATATATTGGATAGTGGTATGCGCCCATTGAAATAGGCCTTTGGACACGCGGACGAGAGTTTGAATTTTCTCTGGACCAGGCCAGTGTTCCCCAAGGTTGTACTCCTCCCTGATCTTCGAGAAGCCGTGGCAAAAGAACTGTGTGACATCTCCATCAATGTCAGTCTTTGAGTCCAGGTCTTCTGCATGCCACTGTCTCGGCTCAAGAGCACGAAGGAGAAGGGCTTCAGGACGAGTGGTGAGAAGGAATTTAACGTTTGGAGGGAGGGATGATGTGTATTGATCGATGAGCTTGACAAACCTTACAGCATAGCCGTCACTCTCACACTCGTCAAGTGCGTCAACGATTAGGAGAACAGGCGGAGAGTCCGGGTTGAGTTGGGCTAACGAGGTCACGAAGAGCTTCCGAAACTGGTCCGGGAGCCATTCATGCCTGATGTCCTCGTGTTCCGTAACGGTTCCGAGGATGGAATTCTTTACTTCGGGAATTAGATTGCTGCCGCGCAAGCGCACAGACAAGACCAGTGCTCGATAATTTCTGGCCTCGGCGGAAATGGAAGATAGCGTAAGCAGAGTTGAACCTCCATCGGTGGGCAACCGTGGATGCGAGTCCGCAACCGGAACGTCGTACTCATTGGAGAGCTCTCCAGAAGGAGATGTGCGAGCAAGTGGTGGGATTGCCTGAGTATGAGGGTTGGTTAGCAGTTCTGGCTCGTCTTTCAGTTCCAAAAAATAAGTTCCGTGAGTGATCGCCGTCCGTCAGTTGAAACGCCGCACTCGGGTGACGATACCTACCTATACCACCTTGGGATATCCATCGATCCTGAAGGTAAGATACCGCGTCAAGCTTAGCATAAAGATAACTTGAGCCCACCGACGAGAAGAGACTCCAGCGAGTCTTGGAGATTGCGTTGGCATGTTTGTAATATTTATGTGCATTTGTTCCTGTCTAGATAAGTGGAAAGATATTTGACCTTGCTACGGAATCCTCTTTCCCGTGCCCCGTATTTGTTCGATGCGTTTTGTAAATTCGTTTGAATGTCTCTTATAACCCTACCGGAGAACCGTCTTAGATCGCAAAAACACTTCCTCCCCCTCGGGCGGAGTCTTACTGTACGAAATGTTCAAGAGCGTTACGATACTCCGCTGGTATATGGGCTTCGTCTTTTGGTATCTGTTTCAAGCTTGAGTCATTCTCGAGGATCCGAAGTAAATCCTGCACAGCATTGGTTGACCGCTGTGGCCAGGTAGTGTCCTGATCCAGTGTAAGCGAAAGGTCTGGCAGGAACAAGGGTGATTATTACCTTGAGGATGGTGACCGTAGCGCTTTTCGCTATCTCGACTTGATCGATAATCGAAGCCGACATTGATTGAGAGGAGTTATTGGGAGGGCCCGTGGGTGGTTAGTTTCCGGCCAATAGAGCGCTCATGATGACAGTCTGCAGATGGTACTTTAAGGGTGACGAATTCAGCCGGGTGGAGAGAGGTCGTCGTTGAATGAGAGTGAAGTTGATGCGCGCCGCGCAATTGCCTCCGACAAACGGTGTAGTCACGTGTATTTGCGATAGGGAAGGTTCACAGAGTAACCCATTTCATCTCAACCTGGAGTATTCTCGCCTTTCCCAATTGATACGAACGGTCGATTCAAAAATTCCAGTCAGGGGATAACCAGGTACGGGGAGAAAGGGAGAACTCTATTCGAATGTCGGCTCATCGAGGAGCTCACTGAAACATATGGCCCGTCCACGTACTCCTTGTGCTATGGATAGCATTTGTGGATAGCGCTTTCCTTATTTTGCTCTCTCCGTCTAACCTTCCGATAACTACGTTCATTCAAGAGATAAGAGGATATTTGTCCGAGTGGTCTACTCGTGTCTCGAGTATCCGCTCACCTCACTGCAGACCTCTGAAGGGCCGAGGTGGCCAACGTTGTTGATAGTCTAATCACCAATAATTGTTATCTATACAGCGACATTGTAATTGATGTAAGGCCAGCGTTCCCTGACTGAGTGCCTTAACAGTCAGAGAACGCCAACCCCGCTCAAGAAGTTCGGGGAACGTTCGTCCATCCAACATGCACTTCCTTGCTCAATCGTCCTAGCTGGCGCTCCCGCCTACCTTTTCGGCTCCTCGGGGAGCATCAGGAAACCACCTGAGAGCTCACGGTTAATTGTGTTTAAGGGACATGGCGAATTTGTTGATGTTGCTGTTAAATACGTTCCTCCAATACAGAAATGGCGATCCCGCGAGGTTCAATACCGCGGAACCAGATTCGGCTTTGTGATCGAGCGGACATAGCTATTGCAAGGGATCGTTGCCCTCGGCCGACCGCGAAGGGTAGCCTGGCCGGAGAGGTTCATGACTGTTTGGAGTTGTGTGCCAAAATCGCCTTGAGGCACCACGCTGCATACTTAATTTCTGAGGAAGGACGTTCAGGTAGTGTCTCCTTGCGCCTCGATAATCTAGTTGGATTTTATGGGGAGGCTTGCTTCGGCGGCCTCGGTGGCCTGGAACTGAAGGCTTTGAAGGGATTACATCATCTGCGACTCGGCCATAAGGACTCGAATATTACAGTTCAGGCTGGCGCATGTGCAGGTACTGCTCGAGGAGTTATTGATAGCGAAGAACTAGAAATGGTTTGCAAGCATGTCCTACATTTGAACGTCGGTTTGTGACAGTGATCACTCGAGAGGGGAAAGGTCACTCGAAACGTGAACACGCCCAGGGGCATGGGAACCTCCCCAGATTCGCCGTCCCCTCGCCTTCCGCTCCTTACTGAACCGAGCAGCCAGCTGCAGAACTCGCAGCGCCCAGCTCGTTGCCTTACATCTCCTATACGTATCTACTCCAACTTGATATATTCGATGTGGTGGTCCAAATGGGAACGCCTGGAACTTGGCGGGTATCAACTCCTTCCTCTCCCTTCCCGTAGCGAGTCGACGATCACGAAAGTAATCGTCTCCACCCTCGTAATCTCTGTACTCTCGTACTATGCTGTAATTGAGAACGCTTGTGAGTCGATTTCCCGTATCGTTTTGGATGTAGGTTCTAACGCAGGCAAATGGCGGACACGACAGCACCAACCATTTTCAGCAACGGTCTAACGTCCGCGAATGTTCTCAATCCCTACCCCAATAAGCGAAGGATTCTTTTCAAGGACAATGGAACCTTTAGACTCACTGTGTTTAGTGACCTCCATTTCGGTGAAAATCCATGGGAGGACTCGGGTCCAGAACACGACCGCAAGACCCTCGTTCTCATGAACGATATGCTCGACTCGGAGAAGCCTGATTTCGTTGCGATCAACGGTGACCTCGTTACTGGTGAAGGTAGGGCACCGCTCGATCGTGGTCTAGCGGAAGGCTGAAATAGAGTCGCGCCGGTTGTTTCGACAGATACATTCAAGGAGAACAGCACCCTTCTCATCGACCAAATCACGTCTCCATTCACTCAAAAGAACGTTCCGTTTGCTTGTACTCACGGTGTAAGCATCCTTGTTTCCTCGGAGCAGTTGCTTTAGGCCGTTCACCCACTAATGCACGTGCGTTACCCACCGCATTAAGAACCATGACAACCACCCGAATATCACACATCTCCAAGAAATCGAGCGAGAACAGCTCGTCGCCCCAACAAGCTACACTCGCAGAGCTCCAGAAGGCGTTGGAGGACTAGGCGGGGAAGGGAACTATTGGGTTCCTGTTTACGCCAAGGAGTCCGGTAAATCTCGCACTCCGGCTATGCCGTCACCGAAAACGAGTTCTGATTGTCCTCTGTCACTTTGGACGCAACCCGCCAGACTCTTCACCGTCGCTAGTTATTTGGTTCTTCGACTCCCGAAGTGGTTGGACGCTTGATTCAAACAACAAAACCGTCGCCATGCCTGACTGGATTGACGAAAGCGTCGCGAAATGGTTGGTCAACGAAATAGAAGCGATGAACGAAGCTTGGGGACCATCCGAGAATCGAGCCGCGATGGCGTTTGTTCATGTGCCATTGTAGGTTTTCTACTCTCTTTCAGGTACTCGTCAGTGAACATAATTCTTTGATGTTCCTCCAGCCATGTCATGGAATCTCTCCAGCCCACTCGGGACCCGCTCAAGGAGCCCGGACTCGACGGGCAAGTATTAGAAGGTGGCTCGACACAGTCTACCGTCGACACTTCAGCGTGGGGTAACGACCGCGACAAGCCCTTCTGGACAGCGTTGACTTCCAACGTCAAAAATCTCCACGCCGTGGTCTCTGGGCATGGTGCGCTCCAAATTATCTCTACATGTAGGATCTTTCTCCAGCTTACGCACTCTGACCATTTCTTTTAGATCACGGAAACGAATGGTGCTCTCGCGACCCAAAGACGAAGCAAATTCTGTGTTTCAACAAGCATACCGGATATAATGGACTCACAGAGCCCGGGTGGGGGCACGGAGTTCGGACGTTCGACTTCACTCTGGCCACGCTGACGACAAGCGTTCAAACCTGGGTGACGATGGATAATGGAACTCGGATCCATGAAGTTACGTTGAATTCGTCGTACGGGGCTTAATGTCATATTGCAGCTTTGCAGGTCATTTCCTGGTTGCCCCTTACTTTATAATCTTGTTGGGAAAGATTTCTGCTCACTGTGTATTACTATCAAAAAGGGAGTGCTCCAGCTCTGAAAGTAAATGACGGACGCTCTTGTTTTCGAGTATAAGGATGCGATTTCATCTATCACACGACGTTCGTTGGCCCTCCCATTGTCTGCCAACGCGGACAACGAACCGTCCACAACCCCGAGATTGACCAAGGGAGAATATCGGTCAATGGAACCTGTTCAACCGCCCTTGACCAGATTAGCACTAAGAAACAAGTGGGGGATTGATCGGGAATCGTTCCGCTACAAAGATCGCCGCGCGCCGCCGAAAGGCGACGAAAGCCCAACACGCCCAGGGGCATGGGAACCACCAGGCGCGGGGTGAGTCCCAGTTCGTCACCGGCCGCTACTCACTCAACCGAACAGCCCACTGCAGACCTGCCTGACTGATTGCCTCGCCTCTCCCGCGCGTACCCGGTTCAACATTAAAAATAGTCCGATGTGGCGGTCCAAAGGGGAACGCCTTGAACTTGGCGGGTACCAACCCCTTTCCCATCCTCCTCGGAGACCGTCGACCATCATGAAAGTGATCGTTCCCTCCCTGGGGCTCTTTGTGCTCTCGTATTACGCCCTAATTGGGAGTGCTGGTGAGGCGAATCATGTACATGGCTTATGTATGGTTCTAACGCAGGCAACGGTATCCACGACAGCCCCTGCCCTTTTCAGCAACCGCCAGACGTCCGCGGATGCTCTAAACCCCTACCCCAATAAGCGGAGAATCCATTTCAAGGACGACGGAACCTTCAGACTCACTGTATTTAGTGACCTCCATTTCGGTGAAAACCCATGGGACGACTGGGGCCCAGAACAAGACCGCAAAAGCCTCATTGTTATGAACAACATGCTCGACTTGGAGCAACCTGATTTCGTTGCAATCAATGGAGATCTGATTACTGGTGACAGTAAGGCGCCCATCCTATCGTGGTCTGGCGGCAGGCTGAAAAGGAGCTGCCCACTACCCGACAGACACCTTCAAGGAGAACAGCACACTTCTCATCGACCAACTTACATCTCCTTTAACTCAAAAGAACGTCCCATTTGCTTCAGCGTACGGCGTGAGTGCTCTTCTGCTCCCTCTTACCAGTCACCTTCGCCACCACCTCCTAAAGCACCTGTGTTGCTAGAACCATGACAACCACGTGAATATCACTCACCTCCAAGAAATCGAGCGAGAACAGCTCGTCGCACCTACAAGCTACACTCGAAAAGCTCCGGATGGCGTTGGCGGACCAGGGGGAGAGGGGAATTATTGGGTTCCAGTTTACGCAAAAGAGACGGGTAGATCCTGCTCATTGTCGATGCGGTCTTCGTAAACGAATGCTAATCACACACTCTTACTTCTCGGCATTATTTTTCAGACCCTGCACCGTCACTAGTTCTTTGGTTCTTCGACTCCCGAAGTGGTTGGAAGCTCGATTCGAACAACAAAATCATCAACATACCCGACTGGATTGACGACAGCGTCGGGAAATGGTTGACCAGCGAATTAGCAGCAATGAACGAAGCTTGGGGACCACCCGAGACTCGAGCGGCGTTGGCGTTTGTTCATGTGCCATTGTAGGTTTTCTGCACTACTGCTTCAGGTCTTGTTCGATTAAGCCATGATCCTGCGAACTTACTCTAGCCACATCATGGAATCACTCCAGCCCACCCGAGACCCCATCAAGGAACCAGGATTGGATGAAGATAAACTAGGAATAGGCTCAACGCAGTCCACCGTCGACACTTCAGCATGGGGTAGCGACCGCGACAAGGCCTTCTGGACAACCTTGACCTCCAATGTCAAGAATCTCCACGCCGTCGTCTCCGGGCACGGTACGCTTTTCACCTATCTCTCTTTACATATTTCTTTTCCTATTTACACACACTCTCCACCTCTCTTAGATCACGGAAACGAATGGTGCTCGCGCGACCCAGCTACTAAGCAAGTTCTTTGTTTCGACAAGCACACGGGATATGGTGGGTACGGAAAACCCGAGTGGGGTCACGGAGTTCGGACGTTCGACTTCAGCTTGGCCACGCTGACCACGAGTGTTCAAACCTGGGTGACGATGGAGAATGGAACTCGGATCGATGAGGTTACGTTGAATGCGTCCTATGGGGTCTAATAATCTATGACAGCTGCGCCAACAGGACTCCTTATTCTATTTCAAGTATGTACTTAGCTGTGACTCATCTGAAAACACTATGCGTGTTTCCTTTCTACCCGAGTAGACCGTAACGCCGATAGCGAGTCAAACAACTCCCCGCCTTTGAGAAGCGAGAAAGAAAGCCTGTCGGCCTAGAACTTCTACGTGGACCCGTGGACAGAGCTGTTACATCCCGCTTTCCCCAAAGGAACTATTTGACAGATCTCGCCATCCAGCACCCCTAGCGTGTGCGCAATACTTTATTCCGACTTGAGAGTATACGCCCTTTCACCGACTCCAATCCCATTTTCTTCCACCCCCATACCGCTACGCACCCGGCCCGAATAACTGATTATCTATACCCTATTTGAACTAACGGAAGCGTAACGAAGAGGTTTGTCACGTAGACTGTAGCATCAGATGAAGTTTACAAAGTCGTGTATTATATTGTGTACATCAGCACGGCTCACTACAGACCTAATGCAACGGAGATGTCGAAGAAATAGCAAACGTAGGCGTGAACGAGTACAACCATGCCTCGCGAAAGAAAAATCCGAGGTGAGTCAGAACCCCAGTACTTGGAAGGGAGCCAAAGCAAACGGTCCGAGAACAGCGTCACCCATTGTCCTTGATACCCGAGAGGCAGTACTTGAGATGGCTCCAAAAATTGCTTGTAAGAGTGAGGCACCGCGGGTAAAACTACACCGCCTGGTCGACCTTCAAAAGGCGACCTGAGCACGACCGTGCCGTCGTCGTAGCTGATTGCTGCGTTGCCGTCTGCCAGGATGGTAACGCTGACAGGTATCTGGTCAGAGTCTGGAAGGGGCTCCCCGATACCATTTCTAGCCTTAAGGTCCCAAAGGCGTATCATTCCATCTAAGGAGCCAGAGACCAAGATCTCGCTACCCGGAGTGAAGGCCACGGTTGTGATCGGATAGTCATGGCCTCTGAGTGGTCCTCCTGTTCCACGCCCAGTCGTGATGTCCCATAACATGGTTGTTTTATCTGCAGATCCAGAAGCGAGAGTTTTCCGGTCCGGAGAGAAAGCGAGAGCGTCCACTCGGTCTGCGTGGCCTTCCAAGGGCTCCCCGATCGGGCCTCTAGTGGCGAGGTCCCACAATTGGATCGCTCCATTAGAAGAGCCGGAAGCGATTTTATCTCCATCAGGCGAGAATGCAAGCACGTTGATGAAGCCACTCGCGTCGTCGGATGATAGTAGCTTCCCGAATGGCGCTCCAGTCTTAATATTCCACAACCAAATCCCTAGGCCACCAATCGATTCAGTGGCTAAGGTCAGCCCATCCGGCGATAATGCAATGCCAGTGATTTCCATTTCGTGATTCCTGAGAGGCTCTCCTATTGGTGACCGAGTTTGGACATCCCATAGCCATATCGATTCATCGCCGGAGGCGGAGGCAAGAATTTTACCGTCGGGAGAGAATGAGACGGTGTTGACGGAATTTTCATGACCCCTCAGAGGCTCCCCGATTGACACTCCGCCCTTGATGTCCCACATGCGGATTGTTTCGTCGTCGGATCCAGATGCGAGAATGTTACCATCTGGTGAGAAGACAACAGTGTTAACTGCATCGCTGTGACCTTCTAGAGGCTCCCCAATCTGAACTCCCTTTTTGACATCCCACAGCAAGATTATTCCATCGCCGGATCCGGCGGCAAGCTTCTTGCTATTGGGCGAGAACGCAACGGTGTTGATAGAGGAGTTATGGCCTTCCAGTGCTTTCTTGATCGGTGCTCGTTTCGCGATATCCCATAACCGAATCGTTTCGTCATCGGACCCAGAAGCCAGGAACTTGCCATCTGGAGAGAAAGCGATGGTCTTTACAGGGTATTCGTGGCCTGCCAGTGGCTCTCCAATCGGCGCTCTGGTAGTGACATCCCAGAGCCGGACCGTTCCGTCGTCAGATCCTGACGCGAGGAATTTACCATCCAACGAAAATGCGACGGCGTTCACTGAGACCTCATGCCCTATCAAAGGGTCTCCCATCGGGGCTCCAGTGCTGAAATCCCACAACCGAATTGTGTTATCTTCGGACCCAGAGGCAAGGGTTTTACCATCTGGCGATAGTGCGATGCTCTTGATGGAGTCGCCGTGACTTACTAGGGGCTTCCCCATGGGTGCACCAGTAGCGATATCCCATAATCTAATCGTTTCATCTTCGGATCCTGACGCAAGGACCTTTCCGTCTAAGGAAAACACGATCGCTGTGACGGAGTCTTCGTGACCGGCAAGTGACTTCCCAGTCGGTGCGCCGCTCTCGACATCCCACATTCGAATCGATAAATCCTCCGATACGGACACGAGGGTCTTGCCATCTGGGGAGTATGCAATGGAATTGATACTATTATCATGATCTGTCATGGGTTCTCCGATTGGTGCCGTGGTCCTGACATCCCATAGACGTATTGTGTCATCACAGGACCCAGACGAGAGTGTCTTGCCATCTGGCGAGAATGCGACAGTTGTCACGTCATTGTCATGACCGATGAGTGGCTTTCCTATTTTACGTCCCGTCGTGATATCCCATAGTATAATTATTTTATCCGTGGATCCAGAAGCGAGGGTTTCTCCATTGCCACAAACTGCCACCGTCTTGACGGAGCCGGAATGGCCCTTCAGAGGTGCCCCAGCTGGAGTCCCGGTCTTAACATCCCATAGTCTAATTTCTGCGTCGTCAGAACCGGAGGCCAGAATGGTACCGTCCTTCGAGAACGCGACAGCTCTGATCTCATCCGTATGACCTTCCATAGGCGTCCCAATCGATGCTCCTGCCTTGTAGTCCCACAGCTGGATCGTTCGATCCTCGGATCCAGACGCGAGAGTGTTGCCATCGGGTGAAAATATTACCGTGTTGACGCGGGATGCGTGACCTACTAGAGGCTCCCCGACCTGCGCCTCGGTCAGGATGTTCCAGAGGCGAACTGTCGCATCATAGGATGCGGAGGCGAGTATTTGACCATCTGGTGAGAAACCGACCGAGGTTATTGCACCGGTATGACCCTCCAGCGGCTCTCCTATGGGAGTCCCCGTCGCCGCATCCCATAGTATAATTACTTCACCTTGGAAGCCGTTGCATGCGGAAGCGACGATCTTGCCGTCCGGTGAGAACGCAACTGCGTCCATCCACCGGCCAATGGATCTACTCCACAGAGTGGGTGACCAATACAGATCTCTCAGCTTGTTGTTCCAACGAACCATAGCATGCTTCTGATAGACACGCCATAGCTCTGTTTTGATTGGGCACCATGGAAGTGCAGATGAGTAGATATGCAAAGCCCCGAAGGTGATTGGTTCATGGAATGCCGTGGTAAACCTGTCGACATCATTCCACAGTGCTATGAGGGTGGGAGTGCTGTCACGCTCCTGGAATGGGAGAGGAGTCCTAGGGTCAGCCTTTGGTCTAGTACGTGCATTGTGGCTTACCTTCAGCCATTGATACACTTGTCTGATCATGGAGATTGCATTCTGTATATCTCCAATGAGACTCATTACCTCAAGCCAGCCCAAAAGTTTCTCCTCGCTGAATTGTTTGAGATCGCTTGGGACGATTCGGGATGCCCCATCGGCCGAGTCTGTCCTTGCCGTGCCCTCGATCAGGTGCGTGGCCCATGAACGACAGCAATACCGAAGCCCTTCGGGTAGAGCTTTCCGCACCTGCTCCTGGACATCTGGCTCCGAGTTTGCCTTCGAAAGATCCGACAGTTTGCACATGTTCGTCCCCAAGTCCCGTATCATGAATCGGAAGCACTCCCTCGTAAGACGAAAATGGCTGTTCAGAATATCAACGGCATACAACTTGTCGCATCGCTCCGTATTTACGAGGAGATCTCGAACCGAGGTGTGCACGAGTCTGATGGGCCCCTTGGGCGAGTTGGGCACGTATATGATGGATCTGAGGTCATTGAGAACCTCCAAGCGGAGAAATAGAACGATTTTCTCCTGGGCATCCCCGTGGAAAGTGGAGTGGTCCGCGTAAAGAAAGGCCAAGGTCTCCAGGGAGATTGGATATGGCGCCGCCACGAGCGTACTCAACGTCCGAAGAATCAACTCCTCCTTCGGAGTATTCCTTTTCACATTTTTGAACGCCTTAGAAAGAATTTGGAGATAGAGTTCATCCAATCCATCCCACATGGTGGGAGATTTGAGGATTTCTTGAAGCCGATGGCCTGGGGATCCTTCCTTGATGTATTCCAACGCTGTATGTGCCCACTGGAATAGACCCTGAGACATACGCACAAGATTTTGCATCTCGTCACGAGATGGCCAATCGTTTTCGAGATTGTACTCCATCTTATCGATCTTTGAGAAACCATGCTGCAGGAACTGGGCGACGTCCTCGTCAACACCTGCGGCTGAATCGAGATCCTCTGTAGGCCATTGCTTCGGCTTGAAGGCTTGAAGAAGTTGGGCCTCGGGACGACACGTGATAAGGAATTTGACGCTGGCCGGAAGCGATGAAGCGTGTTGATCGATGAGCTTGACGAATCTAACGGCAAACTGGGTGGCCTCGCATTCGTCGAGTGCATCAACGACTAGTAGAATTGGGGCCGAGGTGGTTTGGATCCGTTCAAGAGAACTGACGAGTAGAGCCTTGAATTGCTCTTGAAGACGGCCTTGTGCGATATCCTCATTCTCCCGGATGCTCTTCAAAATGGACTCCTTGACTTCTGGTACGACACCGTTGCTTCCAAGCTGCCTCGCCAGAGAGAGGACGAGACGATTGTCTAGCGCGCTTTGACCACGGCGGAAATAGAAAATAGCGCACGCAGCACGGTATCTCCACCGGTAAGCGACCGTCGACGCAATCGTCGATTTGCCACGTCCGGCCATTCCACGTATCAAGAGAACACGCTTTGAAGTCGCTATGTCTCTCATCCAGGTATCGATGCCTTCGAGGATCTGCACTCTTGTGCCGGGGAGGCAGAGTACGTCGTCGATGGCTTCCCCTCTTGCGCCGTAGTAAGCATCCCCCAGACGATCAAGAAGCCGGCGCTTCTCCTTTTGAACTTCAGCATTGTCTGCAGGGCGCCATGATCAGAAGAATAACAGGTCATGCATGGGAGCCGAACCTACATAGTTCAGCTACCAGATCCGTCGTATTAAGGCCGATGAGCAGCTGGGACAAAACGCAGTTAGTAGGTTGGATCGACCGAAGGCTATGTACGCACCTGCATCTCCTCCAAGGCTGTGCGAATCGTCTCCTGATAAGCATTCAAAGCTTCGGCATTGTCGCTAGATGAAAAGGCCTTTTGGAATGGGCTGCACGACTTGAGTTTCTCGACTTCGTCTTGAACCTTTTTAAGTTCCCTGCACCGAAGATTTCACAGATATAACGTTAGCTATTCCCTTCAGATACGACACCAACGCACCCTTGCACTTCGCTAATGTATGTAGTTACTTCTCCCTGCCTATTTTCGATTCCTTGTTTATTTTCGAAGTGCTTCAGAAGATCGGACAAGCGAGACGTTCGGGACACCAACTCCTCTGAAACTTCGTCGTTGCTCTCCATGGTCTGCATATTGGGTGAGAATTGGGTAGATATAATCCAGCAATTTACTTCACCTGAACCATATCGACAAACGCCATCCCTACTTTGGCTGCAGCCCCGACGTAACTTCCGACGACGGGAATGGTCCCGGAGACGGCTTCCACGCCTGAGAATGTCTTCCGAACAAGCCCAAGCCACTCTCGACGATGTGAATTGGCCGGCTTTTGATCAGCGGGGGCACCTGAAGACTGAGCTGGAGTAGGCTTTGGGGCCGGATTTGCATTTACCCCTGCTCCATCGAGCTTAAGGGCCGGATTGTCTCGGTTGTTGGAAAGCTGGTCTCCGGATGCTAGGACATGGGATGGAAAGTGAGGGATGCAAGTATTTCGTCTCTCGAGCTAAGCGCACTACCTTGATTTTGGTCAGACGGCTCTGTCAACATAGCAAATGTCAGAACGCCCTGTATTTACGACGTGCGAGACCCACGACTTACTCGTGCTGACCCCATTGTCCCAGCGCTCCTGAAGAAAAAAATAACATAAGTTCAATGCCGATGGCACATATTTTAATGATCTACGGACAGGAAGCGGTGCAAGTGCATTTCTGACTTCATTTTGGCAAGCTTGCAACACCCCAGCGCATCTTGCCCCCCAAAGGCATGGGAAGGGGGACTTGATCCCGCCAACTAACCGCCGCTTGTTAGCATCATATTTTTTGGATGCCGTTAATAACCTTCTTCCTGCGTCTTCCATGACACTAGAAGTGCCTCGTTAGGGTGCCCCGCGCGATGGCCTACAAAGGGAAGAATACCTACTTGATCAAGTTCTCAATAACCTCGCGGCTTTCTTTTGAAATTTGTCTTTCGTCATTGGGGATATTCTGTAAACATTGGGCGTTCTCGACTATGCCTAGGAATTCTTTGCTAGTCTCCATGGCTCTCCGCGGCCAGACCGTGTTCTGATATCTGTGTTAACCAAAAGCCTCACATGCTTAGAAGAGTGGCTTTACCTTGAGAGGAGAGGTTACCGAATTGCTGGCGGAGTTGGCCCTCTCATACAGGGTCGTTGCCCGCGACGTTTGCTGGGGGACTTCCCCTGGTTGGTTGGCAGCTGGGCCGCTGCTCATCAGGGAGAATAGGATATCGGCGTTATTTCACTAAGAGCTGAGGGAGTGTGAAGGAGAGATAATGAGGTCGTGAGGGGATGAACCGGAGGTAAATATACGAGAGCTCAAATCCAAGCCACAACCTTGCGGGCACGTTGGGCGGAACCATTCCACGCGCTTTTGGCGTTTTCCGGTCTCATTCGAAAGATAGGCGTTGCTTAATTAAGGGAGGGGGCTTAATGTGAAGATCATCGTAATTCTCAGTGATTTATGTGGGAAAACCAAAGATGTCGGGGTGAGGTCGACATTAATGTGCGGACTCACTATCCGAATCGCGGTGAATTTGGCGCTCGCAACGGTGACAAACAACCTGCCCATTGACGGCCCTTGACGTTCTCAAAAATGAGCGCTTATGTCTTCCAACTTAGACATGGCACCGTGATTATACTCCATCTGCCGCTTGACGTTTGCCGCGCACTATTGAACGGACCAAGCGATCCATACGTTGCGATTCTTCGAACTGACCTTCGTTGGCCACGCCCACACCCAGTGAAAAATAAGTAGGAGAAAATAACATAAAATATATCCATAAATCCATACTAAGCAAAATACAACACGGCCCATTGCCTCTCCTTCGTCATACAAACCACCCTACCGGACTGCTCGTCCACCATCCACCTCCCAGCGCCAGATTCGAACGGAGCTACAAACTTGCTCTTCACGGCCCTAGCTGGGATGCCCACCAACTTTTCCGGTTCGTCGCGTACGCCGGAGAACCATCGTAAGGCACGCAACCGGCTGTGTTGCGGGAAGGTGGCGAATATGGCTGCGTTGGTGTTAGCCGAGCTTCGGATGGTGTGGGAGCTGCCGAGGCACATGAATTCGAGACCGGTCATGGGTCGGAGAGAAACGGAAGAGACTTGAGGTTCTGGAAGGTCGATTGATGGCTTAGAAGGGTCGTCGGTAGCGGTCGAAGAAGGAGCGAGGGCGATCCGGAAGTTGAATAAGGTCTCGCCGTTGTGAAGAGCGAACATGGCTGCGGTCTTTTTTCGTCCATAGACCAGTCGAGAAACGCTCAGCTGGAGTAGTCGGTGTGGTGGAGGGTACTCGAACACCCATGTTGGTGACGAGCGAGCTAGAGTCGGCGGAATGATGGGGGATGGTTTCCACGGGTGGGTAGCAGGTGCATAAAGCTCCACGCGCGAGTGAGAGACGGTTATGATTCGGAGGTCCGGCAGAAGTGAGACGTTTTCAAGAGGCTGATTGAAAAGCGTTAGCATGAGATATCGATGGAGAGGATGGGTGGTACGTACCTCGCAGCCCTCTTGTGGGAGGAGAATGAAATCGGCAATCGAGCCTTCCTGCTGCCCGCGCCATCGATGGACAGTGAGAATGGGAGAGTAGGACTGCCCATAAGAAAGTCTCAGCAACCAATCTCCACTTAGAGAAAGAGGTTGTTGGACGGGTGTACGTCGATAGACTGGGAAAATGCGCATGACCTGTGCGGAGAGGGTGCCGTCCGGGCCGTCTGACCGTACTCTCCAGACCGACATCACACGAGGTTCTTTAGAAGCCACGAAGAACTGATCTGCAATTTCAAAAGGGCGGTGAATCTCGTTAACGCCATTCATGCGCGCGCGAGAGCAATATTTCGTACCTTGATTAGCGAACTCCAAAGCCAGGTCGAACTCGAGTGGGCTGGCGGTTTGGTCCACGGCGAACGCCATCGCCCACACATCTCGGTCTCCAAGAGGACATTCGATGAGAGTTTTAGGAGCGATTTCCTGCGCTTCAAAATCGTAGCAGAGCACCCTCCCAGATTTATCCATGGTAGTTGCGAGGAACCAGCGACCACCAGGCAGAAGTGCGGTCCGATTACCTTGCGTCCCTTCGAAATACGCAATCCGCTGAGGAGTAGGTCGAGTACTGCTCCAATTACGCTCGAAGCGGACCATCCGTGTGACGAGCTTTTCTAGTTGTTCGGCCGATCGCGATTGCCGAGGGAGGTTTTCCAGCTGGCTCCGCCATTCCTCGGCATCTTGAGAGATCCAGCGGAATGCGTCTAGCCAGACTGCCAGTGATTTAGAAATAGCATAGAAACGGCGACAAGTCTGGTGAAAGATAAAGTACGTTGGAGAGATCGTGAGTCGGTCCAAGCGGCGTTCCGTCGGACATTAAAAATGATGCTCACCATCCGCAACGCGAGAACAGAGGGAAAGTCTAAGCTGGTGAAGACCTCGATGAGGACTTCGTCTGGAATGTCGTTCATGGAGAGGGAGTTGCTGTTCATGTTTGAGTTGAATGGTGAAACCTCTTGCACGCCGGATTTTATGGATGGGCAGAGTTTGTAGCAGATTACGTGGGGCAGAGGGAGGATGTGGGGGATGAAGGGACCGTCGTGATGTGCGGAAATTCGATCTCCCCTAGTGGTTTTTATTTATGCCACTGGTCCACGGGAGCTCGGCCTTGTAACTTGGCCGCAGTTTTGATCGAGATTTTCCTTGGGTGGTCGCTGTGTAAGAGCGTTGAGACAAGGGCTTGGCTTGGTCTTGAGGGGCTCCACTTTTGCAGACGCCCACGCACAGGTGGATCCGCTTCTGTCGTCGCCGGCGTTCCGCGCCAATATCGACCGTGGTTATGAAACGACTGAAGAGGGAGAGTCGCCGCCTAATCGCCTAAACGCGATAGCCCATTTGTCCGCTGCACTTGCGTCCGGTGAGCGAACGGGGATCACGCGCCAGGGGCCAGTCAATAGGGGCGCGGCGTGGGACAAGCAAGGCACAAGAGCCTTGACCACCACCAAGACGGTCCTCCATCCAGCGCCTAAACCTCAAGGCTCGCACGAGGATCCTGCAACCTTGTGCAGAAGATTTATTATGTCATAACACCAGGCAAACTTGCATCGATCCACTCCTCGGCCACTCGCGTTTGGCTTCGAGGAGAACAGAACCTTTTCCAAAGAATCACGCCACCGTTCCTTTAACGCATCGTTCGACTAATACCGTCGCTTCCAAGACAGAAGCCCAACCCCCCGCATCTTAATTAAGTGACAGGTCTAAGTAGACACAACCTTTTTGCCTTGGCTCGGCACAATGGCTACACTCTGGCCAACGTAAATCCAAGCTTCGGGCGTGTTGTCCGCTCAGCCTACAGTAGGAGCAGGGGTGGTGACTGGGACCCCTTCAGCCAAAAGACGGGCCTTCTTCCTAGCGCGTTCCTCCCGTTGTATCTTAGCACGTTTCTTTTTGGTGGGGTTGAGTTTCTTGTCCTTGCACTTCGATGACTTCTTTCCGTTCTTCGATGGGACACTCTGAAAGCTATACACGTACTGACCAGGGTTCTCGAGATCCTCTACGTATCCACCACGACGAGTGGCGTCAATTGAGGCAAATTGGAGATTTAGCTTGCGATTGAACATGTAGTGATTTGGTAAGCAGATGAGGACGGCTGTCGCGTGGGCTGCTGAGTCGAAGTCGAGGTATGCCCATCTGACCGCCGGGTAGCGATGATAAGCATCAAGTCTGCGGGAATCAAACAACCGCAAAAAAGGTTAACGCACCCTTTGAATTCTGCTTTATCTCTAAATGCTCCTAGCCGGATAGCACGCAAGCCGAGGGCCTCCTTTGGCGAAAGGGCCGGCTTCAGAAGGGACGGTTTGTCGGCCGCTTCATTTTCTCTTCCATCGTTGGCCGGTGTTGGTTCCTCGTCTTTGGAGCTTGAGTCTGAACCTGAGCCTCCGTGATCGCCTTGGGTTTCGAAGGTCAGGATCTCTGGCTCCTTCCGCTTTCCTTTCCTCTTCTTTGGCATGTCCTGCCGGGTCTCCTCGCCTTCCCACTCTGAACTACTTGACGATGCGCCATCATCTAGTGCCTTGTTTTCGCCCTTCCCCTCATCTTTGCCCTGCTTCCCTGTAAAAACGAGGTTCGACTCGAGATGGTCGCGTATATTTTCAATGGTGGCTCCAACCGGCAGGTTGCCAACCCAGAGTACGGGGCGTGGGGGTTGCGGTTGGTTGGCCAAGATAGACTTGGACGTTTTGGTCAGGATAAACGGTTTGTTGGTACTGGGATCTCGGAGGGTAGCGACGGAGTGAGAGCCTTGCCAGTCTGGGTCTGACGAAAAGGGGGAGGGGTGAAACCGGGAGGGCATATCCTAAAGGGAAGAACGACGGACCATCTTTGATTAACAGCTTCCGGCCATGTAAAAGCCGTCCTGAGTACGAAATTTCAGTCTCCTTGGACTCGGCATTTGCAAAATCCACATAAGCGAATCTATGCATTAAAGGACCGTAGTTAGCCAAGTTAAACAAAGGCAAGGTCGTAATGGAAGTTTTTGCCCTTTATTCGGCCCCTTCTCTCCACCGTCCTGTCTTGGCATTGTGATACTCGTGATCTCTTCCTCCAAGTCTTTGAAGAACGTCCGCAAATCGCTCGGCCTCGTCTTCACGAACGACATGTTCCCGACCCAAACGCTGTGCAAGCGCGCAGGCACGTTTTCGGTTGTTGAACTACTAACATCCGTCTCTTCTGCGTTCACTCTCAGTTTGGTTTTTGCAGGAAAGTCTTCTTCATCGCTCTCGTTTTTGCGTTCGTCGCGTTTCCGCTTCTTCTTGAGCTTTCGTCGTTGGGCGAGCGACATTGGAGGAGCTTGCTCCAGCTGCTTCTCCGCGTCTAGCTCTTCACTTCTATCTATGTTCACCTGATATCGACTAGCCGGACTTTTGGAGAGTAATGAGAGGAACGGTTGAAGGTTGATGAAGTTATACGTCACATGACTTCGGCGCCGGTTCGGTGATCAAGAAGGCTGTGGCCACTTGTGTTTGGCATGGAGGAGAACAGAACCTTTTTTCAGAGAATCACGCCACCGTTCCTTTAACGCATCGTTCGACTAATACCGTCGCTTCCAAGACAGAAGCCCAACCCCCCCGCATCTTAGATAATCAGGTGACAGGTCTAACTAAAGACAACCTTTTTGCCTTGGCTCGGCACAATGGCTACACTCTCCCGCTTCGCCATGGCCAAGGCAGATCCAGGTTTCGGTCGCGTTTTCCGCTCAGCCGGCGTTGCAGTAGGAGCAGCGGTGACGACTGGAACTCCTTCGGCGAGCAGACGTTCCTTCTCCTTGGTCCGTTCCTCTTCCTTCTCCTGTCGTACCTGAGCACGTTTTGCTCTCGGAGGTCTCATGTCCTTGCGCTTCGACGACTTCTTTCCGTCCTTCGATGGGACACCCTTGAAGCCATATACGTACTGACCAGGGTTCTCCGGATCCTCTACGTAGCCGCCACGACGAATGGCGTCAGCCGAGGCAAATTCGAGTTTCAGCTCGCGGCTGAGGAAGTAGTGATTTGGTAAACGGAGGAGCGCGGCTGTCGCGTGGGCTGCCGAATCGAAGTCGAGGAATGCCCATCTGACCGCCGAGTAGTGACAATAAGCATCAGACCTACAGGAACGAGACCACCACAGAGAAAGCTCAACGCACCCTTTGCATCCTCCTGTATCTTCGAACGTCCCTAGTCGGATAGCACGCAAGCCGAGGGCCTCCTTCGGCGAAAGGACTGGTTTCAGCGGCGAGGGCTTGTCGGTCTCTTTATTTTCTTTCCCTTCGTTGGCCTTGTTTGGTCCTTCATCTTCGGAGCTCGAGTCTGACGCCGAGCTTTCATCATCGGCTTGAGGTTCGAAGGTCAGGATCTCTGGCTCCTTTTGCTTTCCCTTCTTCTTTTTCGGCTTGTCCTCCGTAGCCTCTTCCCCGTCCAATTCTGAACTACTTGACGTTGCATCATCGTCGAGTAGTTTCTTCTTTCCCTTCAGATTATCTTTGCCCTTCTTCCCTTTCATCACGACGTGCGACTCCAGATGTTCGCGGATCGTCTCAATAGTGGCTCCAAAGGGCAAGTTGCCCACAAAGAGTACGGGGCATGGTGGCTGTTTTTGTTTCGCCAAGATAGACTTGGATGTTTTGGTCATGATAAACGGTTTGTTGGTGCTAGGATCTCGGAGGGTAGCAACGGAATGAGAGCCTTGCCAGTTGGAGTCTAGCGGACGAGGAGGGTGAAACCGGGAAGGCATAGTCTAGTGCGAGGAACGACCCACCGTCCTTGATCAACAGCTTCCGCCCATGTAAGGGCCTTTCTGAGTAAGAAATTGCGGTCTCCTTGGACTCGAGATTTGCAAAATCCACATAAGCGAACCTATCCGTGAAAGGACCTTAATTCGCCAAGTTAAAATAAGGGAGAGATCGTAGGAGAGGTCTTGCCCTTTATTCGGCCCCTTTTCTCCACCCTCCTTTCTTGGCATTTTGATCCTCGTTATCTCTCCCTCCACCCCTTTGAAGAACGTCCGTAAATCATCTGGTGTGGTCTTGAAAGCAAGGTTCCCGACCCAAACGCTATGCAACCGAGCGGGTACGTTCTTGGTTGTTGAACCACTGACATTCCCCTCTTCTTTGCTCGTTTTCAATTTCGTTTTCGCAGGAGAGTCTTCTTGGTCGCTCTCGTTTTCGTGTTCGTCTCGTTTCCGCTTCTTGAGCTTTCGCCGTTGGGCGTGCGACATGGGAGGATCTTCCTCCAGATGGATCTCCGCATCTATGTCTTCATTTCTACCCATCTTTGCTGCTCTTCAGGAGTTTGAACCTTCGGAGAATAGGGAGAGGCGCTTGGCTGGGAGGACAGGAACAGGTGAAGAATTTACAAGTCACATGACTTCGGCGGTCTGCGGAGGTTCGGTGATCAAGGAGAGGCCGTGGCGCTGCGGGGTACGAGTATATCTCCACTGTTTCTCCCACTCATCGACCATCGACCCCTTCTACGACCTCGAGACTAGTACACACCCACACACCCATGGCACCGTCTGAGAAGAAGCTCATTGTCTGGGTTGGAGGTTAGTTCCAACGTGCGGTGATGACTTGCGGCACCTAATCTTCGGAATTATCCCCACAGGTTCCAGTGGCCTCGTAAGTCTTCGGTATCAAACGTGCAATTCTCCTCCTTTCAACAACATATCCGCTCTATCCAACAGGGCTTAGCTGCAATCGAGCATCTCCTTTCTACCCTCTCCGGTTTCCACATCGTCTTGGGCAGTCGATCCCCACTTACCCACCAAGTCCAACATCAACTCGACCCGCTCCTCAAGAAATCGCATTCCACCCTCGATCGCGTCGAAGTCAACTTGGCAAGCTACGACTCGGTCCGCAAGTTTGCCACCCAAATCAAGACCAAATACGCTCCCGAGAAGACCAACATTGATGGCCTGGTTCTCTGCGCGGGCATGATCGAGGGGGCGCCTAGAAAGACGAAAGATGGAGAGGATGAGATGCTTCAGGTTAACGTTTTAAGTCACGCATTGTTGATCGATTTGCTTGAGGATCGGATTGGCGTGGATAACAAGTATTCAAGGGTCCTGTTTGTCGGGTCGACGTTGCATAGGAAGGTCTTACCGGGTTAGGCTTTATTACTCGAGTAGAGTCCGGCTTCCTGACGGCTTTGTTCGCGCAGGTACATGCACTCCCGAAACCTTGCCTGACGCTTGGAAGGAGTTTGACCCCAATGAAGGCTATCAGGTCAGTGCCAAGCTCGAATCACCCATCTGCCAAGACAATTGGCTGAACAACGATTCTGTGTTCCAGATTTCGAAGTTCATCCAGATTTACTTGCTCTATATGACAGTTCAAAGGTTCGAAACGACAAAACCTACTGTTACGGTTGTGGTCGTGAGCCCTGGTAGGACGAATGCAGTGCGACCCGCGGACTCTCTAGCTCACGCTCAGTGCTCCTCAGGTTTCGTGCCTGACACTGGCCTCAGTCGAGAGCTCGGCACGATACGTTCTGGCTTGATGCACTGGGTCCTACCCAAGACACCTTTCGCAACAACCATTCCAGATGGTTCGTCAGATCTTAAGCCCCTTGTCACTATCTGCCAAGCATGGGCCGCTAACATCTGTGCCGGTACTATTAGGCGGTCGCCATATCATCACAGGTCTCACTGGAAGCTACGTCACTGGCACCTACGTCACTCAACGCGGGATTGAAGATACCGCCGAGGACACCTATCACGAGGACCTTCGCGCGGCATGGTACGAATGGTTCGTCGCCAAAGACCTCTGGCATGCTCCGCGACCAGCTCCGACCCTTACCGAGCCATCAGAGACTGGAGCGCAACTGGAAGTCCAGCCCGTACAAGCCGAGTTAGCCAAGGAAGGGGCCCCAGCCACAGCCACAACCGGCGGACCCACCGCTCCTGCAACGGCAGCAACGGAGGCCCCTAAGCAACCTGCAACCGCAGTACCTGCCGACGCATCGCCCACGACCACCAAGACGTTGCCTGTCCAACCCGTCACTGACCCGACTAGTGGGGTTCCTCAGCAAGCCCCCGTTGTAAAGGGTGCAGCGACCACTGCGCCGGCGGCTGCTACCCCTGCCGCGGCTGCACCAGCTGCTGCCACACCCGCTCCCGCTGCGCCGGCTTCTCCTGCGGCCCCTGCTGCTGACGCCGAGGCAAAGCCGGACACCCCAGTGGCCTGAGCACGAGCGAGTCACTCTGCGAGAGAATCTGTGGACCTGTTTTAGTAACCCAATTGCATGTAGAATTGATTGTGAATGGATCGATTGGTATATGATATAGTTCACAAATCGACGGCTTGAAATGATGATCCTTTACAACGCCGAGCTTGACCCGGCACTGCCATCCGGTGCTGGCGTTTCAGGGGATTTCTTCAATAGATTATCCAGCCAGACTGCAAGGTCTTGAATCTCCTGAGGGTGTGAAGAGTGTTCCATGTTGTAGCTAAGGGTGTATGTAGCGTCAGCCAGCATCGATTACTGGGAGACGGGAGATGCTCACGAGTTGAAGGTCACTGCTTTGATCTTGAGAGTATCTTTAAGCCAGTTGACGGACTGGACCCCGAACTCATAGTGAACTACTTGGTCTCGCCTGCCATGCCCCCAAAAGATTGGAAGATTCCGCGCGTGATCCGACATCATCTTGGATAGGCAAGTCAATCCAATAACTCCCGGAGTCAACGTCTAACTGGAACGCTTACAGCCTTCATCTTGTTTCGAAGAGGTAGCCAACCGCTTAAAGCAAGAAGACCGCCTAGCTTACGCTCCGTGGTTAAACCTATTGCCCCATCAGCACCCGTGACACCGCATTCATAGGGTGGGACGTACCCGTCGCTAACGCGAGGGCACACCCTTGGCTGAACCCTACACCAGAAGCAATAAAGAATCGAGATTAGGAGGAGGGAGAGAGACTGGAGGAACGCATTGACCTCCCAACACGATCTTATTGCTCGAAATACCAGCGTCTACCTCATTAGTGATCAGCTCGTTCACGGATCGCGAGGCCTTGAGAATCCCTGGTTCGTCTTCTTCATCAAAACCTGGACCCACGGTCGCGTTAATTGATATGTAAAGCTTCACTGAAAGAGAAAGAGTCAAACCGTCTAAAGACATGATGTCGAACCATGAAGGCATTCTCATTCCTCCGTTGATCGTGACTGGAGTTGATGGCTATATGTCATATTGAATTTTTAAGTAAGAGGTTGTCAGAGATTCGAACTGTTTTTCTCTTCTATCCAACCTGAACCGAAGCTCACTGCATGGGGAAGAATCCACTTGGTATTTGGGAACTTGGGTGCTAAAGTCTCTGCGACGGGCTCCCAGCCGTCGCCAGAATCCCCGAGCCCATGAAGAAAGATAACAGTTGACGTGTGGGCTAGCAGCATAAAATGGTATTTCATTGATGCATTCCAAAATGCGGATTTGTAGACAGCTCGGATTTGGGTATGCTTACCTGCTCTGGGCTTTACTACGAGATACTTCAAAGATTGCAAAGCTGCCATATGTTTGGTCGCTGTGCTATATTTGCTGTAGCTGAATAAACCAAAGAATGAAAGTGTTGCGAGGAAGGCAACGAGGATGGCGGTCGGTCGATGAACCCTGAAGCTGAACATCAGAGGAGAAGTTCTCGACGTGAGAAAATCCGCCACACTTTTTCTCATCAAGATGACCCAGGAGACCAACCCACCCACCTCTGCGGATGACCTTCCGCTTCCCCCCAAAGGTGTTTCTGGTGGCGAAAGCGACAATGAAGTTGAATTTGGTCCAAGCACGGGAGTAGCTCAGCCCGAGCAGCCTCTCTCGAAGAACGCTCTGAAAAGGCTTGCGAAGGAGGCTCGAAGAGCGGAGCAGAAGCTCGTCTGGAGGGCAAGGGACAAAGAAAAGAAGAAACAAAAGAAAGCAGAGAAGAGGAAGTTGAGAGATGAGGCTGCTGCAGCACGTGAAGATGCTGCGGAGGATGGTCCGCCTCCAGCGAAAAGAGCGAGGATCGAACAGCCAAAACGGATCCCATTCAACGCTAGAGTTGTCATTGATCTGGGTTTCGATGACAAGATGACGCTCAAGGTTAGCACGTTTTCCCCTTTGTCGATGCTCCAGAGCGGGAGTGTAAAACCCGACCGATGACATGGGACGCCCTTTCAAGGAAGTCAACTCGATGTGTTCTCAACTGAACCACACCCATTCGGCGAATAAAAAGACAACCCGACCTATTGCACACCTCCTTGTGACTGGATTAAATGGGCGAACAAAAGAGAGGCTGGATTCCATGAATGACAAGGCCTACTTGCGCTGGAAAGGAGTCGATTGGTGGGAAGAAGGCTACGAGCGTTTATGGGAGGGTATTCCTCGCAGTGATGCGAGCGAGTTGGTTGATTCGAGCATCCCGGCTCCTGGAGACACCGTCCAAACCGAGGAAGACCATGAAGCTCCAACCGAGTCTCTTAACCCCCCAGAGAAAGGTCCTCAATCCAAAGAGCACACCGCAGCCAAAGATAGCGTCATATATCTAACGGCCGATTCGGATAACGAGATTGCCGAGCTCAGGGAAGGGGAAACTTACATTATTGGTGGAATTGTTGACCGGAATCGGTACAAGGTCGGTCATTCCTCTCTTGGCTGTTGCTCCTTGGCATACTGATGAACCTATCCGCCTTCTTACTGCTTAGAACCTCTGCCAAAACAAGGCGGCTGGTCAAGGGATCCGAACCGGTCGCCTACCGATTGGAACATATCTTGCCAACATGCCGACTCGCAAAGTCCTCACTGTCAACCAGGTGTTTGAGATTCTAGTGAAATGGACCGAAGAGAGAGACTGGGAGAAAGCTTTGCTGCATGTTATGCCGAAGAGGAAGTTCAAGGATCCCAACGCGAATAATCCGCAAGGAAAGGGGGTCGGAGACGAGTTGAATAACGATGAAGGAGATTCTGAAGAGGACGGCATTGGTGAACTTGAAACGGAGGGGGTCGATACCTAGTTGGGAGAGCAGATTCCACAAGAAAGCCCGCCGTTGGAGACCCACGATGGATATCGAGAGATGAATAAAGCAATTGTGCAAGTAGCGCAATAATATAGTAGCAGTAAATCAATGGAGAACCGATTATTCGAGGACATCCTTCAGATTCGTTTTTCCTGCTCCCCTTTCCAGAGGTTTTGGTTGCGATGGGTCGGGTTTCCAACCAATCTAAGCAAACAAAGCGATCAGCGACCGAATTCAGGCAGGGAGGACGGCACGCACCATATAAACGACCTCGAATGTTGCAGGAATCGACCCATCCTCGTTTCCATGAAGCGCTATTACAAAGACATTTTAACACCTTTCGTGGAACGAAACGTTTAGCTTCATACCTTTGTAAATGGACGACGCAGCTAGTAACGTGTCCCTTCGCAAGAAGTGCCGCCTTTCCACCACCGCGTTGCTCTCTCCCATGTCACGCAAATCCTCCAACAGTTCCCACATGCTAGGGTAGGCGACTTGGACTTCATCAGTATCTACAGTGAGGAGGTTGAACCCGGCCCTTGCCATTAGGTTCGAGACATCACTAGTTTGGGTCATCGGCGAGACGCGAGGAGAAATTCCGCCCTCTCGTTCTGTCTCGGCAAGCTGAAGCGCGGTTCTGCAAAAGTAAGTGAAAACTAAGGTCTGAAATACAACCGAAATGAACAGAACGAGTGACATACCTTAGTTCAAAAAGGGTATCACCTCCGAACATAGCTCCGATGAAAACTCCGTCAGGTTTTAAAGCTTCTCTCGCCTGTATTAGGGCACCTAGAGAGGATGTAAGCATATTAAAAAGCAGAAAAAAAGGACCGCGTGCATACCAGGAAGGTCGTTTACCCAATGTAGGCTGAGACAGGATACGACGGCGTCCTGTGAGTTCCGAGGGATAGACTCTAAGAGTCTCTCTTCGTCTCCGTGAACTCGATTTACCGGCACTACATTGATGTACTGGTAAGAAAAAGCAGAAACAGAAGATCTTGGTCGTTGGGTAGATTCTGACCTTCGAATTCGCTGTCAGGATCTCGGTGCAGCATCCTATCTTCGATGAGGGGTCAGCATCCGTCCCAGATGGTAGAATGTAACGCGCATACGGCTAAGATCGAGCATGGTGACCTTTCTCTCATAGCCAGGATTCTCCAGCAGCTGAGTGAAATGCCCCGCACCCGAGCCGAGGTCCAGAACCGCGCGTAGTTCTCGTTTAATGTCCTGGTAGATGCATTTCATGTTAGCTGGTAACTAAGCGATAGTAGAAGAGGTAAACTTACAGCAAACCTCTCGGAAAGGCGAT
This sequence comes from Tulasnella sp. UAMH 9824, assembly GCA_019633595.1. Taxonomy (NCBI): domain Eukaryota; kingdom Fungi; phylum Basidiomycota; class Agaricomycetes; order Cantharellales; family Tulasnellaceae; genus Tulasnella; species Tulasnella sp. UAMH 9824. Next base: position 26,208 of record WSUI01000036.1, read on the forward strand.
CTGCGACCTCATTTCTTACATAATCGACCGTTCTGCTCTGTTCTCCGCCCTTGAAAGCGGCCGCCCGGTCCTTTTGCATCCGCTTCACCTCACGGTCAAAAACACGGAACGGACTCAATATGGAACCATCTAAAGTAGATGCAAATGTCCTCTTGGAAGATATGCGGGACTGCTGCCTCAAGGATGACACAGCTGGTCGAAACATTGGGTGAGGTCGTGGAAGATTGTAATGGGGAGAGCCGCGAGAAAGTCGAACTGTTGACTTTTTGCCGGTCGCTCACGGGGTTCGGTCTCAGACTGCATCTCTCCCTTCGTCTCCCTAATTCGTCTCCCAAGGCTGTATGCTGCCGAACCACCCCAATGGATATCCGGGAGGCAGCCATAATAATGGAAACTGGCAAAACCAAGTACCCAATCCATATTACCCGTCCACCCCCGTGAATGGGGCTGCCCCCACGAGTGGCGCTCTCGCAATACGAGGCACGGAGGACTATGTCCTTACCCCAGATGAGGAGCGACAACTACTTCGGACGAAGCAGATTGTAGAGGAAATGCTCACTCGAAGCCGCCATAACAAGGAAAAGGCTGAACTCGAGGCTCGTCTGTACGTTGTTTACTCCCCAATCCATGAAGCGCGAGGTCGACGCGATCGCTTACCTGCTCACGACCAATCAGGGCGGGCCCAATGAACCTCGTCGCAACCGGATCGAATGCGCCTGGATCAGGACCTCCGTTGATGATGCAAGGTCTATCGAGAGGCCAGCAGGAGATGCACTCGCCGACTTTCCTGCCCACCGCCCAATACCCCCTTGAACCGTATGGGCCAGTCGCACATTCATCCGCCCATATTGTGGAGGTGCCCAACACCCCATCCGATCGGGGATCGTTTCCCTCCCACCCAATACAGCCTCAGCAGCGGCCGTCTTTCTCACATCCACAACAAGCCTACCCTTCCGGTCAAGTTCACGCTCCGCCCGATACCCTTGGCGGGCTGTATCCTGTGGGGAGTCGTACTCAGCAGCAACAGCTTTCTACCTCATCCCAAAGCAATGCTCGACCTATTAGGCGTCCGTCAGCGTCTGCATCTCTTCCTCAGAGCTACCAAAATTTCTCGGGCCCAAGTGCAAGGCTAGGCATACGCCCTCCGTCTTTTCCTACAACATACCAGTCGACAAATCAACAGTCTCAAACGATACGGGGCTACTCTTCAAACAGCTCTGGCGCTCTTGCTTCTGCAGGAGCCGCACAGCCATCGTCATCATCAGGCGAGTTCGAGCTGCACGCTCTACTAGCTGCTGCTTATAATGTTCGCAGATAGGATAGGTCTATCATCTTCGGCTCCGCCTATCCAAAGGTTCCGTACCGGCTCCGCCGCTATTCCAAATGTCGTGGCTGCTGCTGCTGCTGCTGTTCAGCCGACTGCAAGCCATAGAGGCGCAGGCTCTGCCTCCATCCCAAGCCCCGGCATATTGACCTCGGGTGCTCACAGCGCTCGAAATCCCACTACGTCCCATACGATGCACGTAGACGTGCGATCCAAGCTCCCGCTAGCATCGGCGGTCACGTCTAGTCAGACAAGCAACTCGTCATCATCTACTTCAGTACCAAATGTGGCTGCATCGGCCGGTACAGTACCCCGATCGCATGCGGAGGCTTTACAGAAGGGACCAATACTCCGCCGGCCGGAGAAGGGATCTGCACACTCGACACCATCGCCATCTATACCTCCCGCGTCGATAGACCCCGCTCCCGGCTCGAACAGGCCACGTTCCGGCAGTCAGGCCCAATCTTCTACCGCCGTCGCACCCGGGAGCAGTCGAACGGCTGTAGCACCATACACGGCAAATAAGGAGTCCACCCTCCCCTCTTCAGGAGAGACCGTTCAACCTCCTAATTTGACGCCTCCGGTCTTAATGCCAGCTCGAGCAGCACCGAACGCCCCCGTTTACACATATTTCATGCCTTTCGGTACCGCTAACTCGCCGCCAGTATTTTATCAAGTCACCCAAGTGCAACTCGATAGTCAGTTCAACATTGCATGGGAAGAAGTAAAGAAGAAAGCGAGTGGTCTTCAGGATGAACTGCAGAAGGCGATATTGCAAAACCTGCAGATCGTATACAAACACATCTGTCAAACTGGGCTGAGGCAGGACGACAAGTATCACTTCTTCATTCAATCGGGAATCCCCGGTCCTCCTGTGCCGTCGACTGTACCAGCTGTCAACCAGGCCCCAACGAACACGAAGCCTCGTCCGGCCTCAGATCTTATGACAGGCGGCCCTGCACGCGAGGGGCCCTCACTTCACCAGCAACCTCTCATGAAGCCTGCCCGTGATCAAGCCGTTCAACAAAGAATGGACCAAACTGCATCCAAAGCTAGTCCAGCCGACGCACAAATGACCTCTAACCTTGCCTCCTCCGCTCTCAATCTCCTCCCTCCTCCTGCGTCTTTATCTCCATCAGAAAGAGCAGTCCCTCCTCCAGAATCTTTATCCGCGCCTCCGCAAGCGGGTCCGTCTACTCCGCACCGAGCCATGTCGTTCGTCGAAATTCTGAGGCAGAACAATCCCTCTGCTCAGGACCTCGCAGATTCGATCATAAGAGATCTGGGATCGCCGCGAAAGAATACTAGGAAGAGGAAATTTGCACCCGAGGGCGATGTTGAGGCCGGTCCATCGTCGCCTGAGAAAGGCAGGCGAAAGTCAAGATTGGACAGTAGCCCCGCGCAGGCGAGAGAAAACTCTTTGAATGGGCCACAAAAAGATGGTACAGATTCTATGGGGGACAAATCTGCTGCTATGGTCACCGCTCTAGGGAGCAAGCCTTGTCCACCCGCCCCAAAACCGGCGCCTGTTCAGCAAGCGTTTCTCTTCAATCCATACCTTCCTACGGTACCGACACCTTCCGCTAAAACCTCGCCCGGAGACGTTTCTGTCCCAATCAGAGTCCCGGTTCCTCTTCCTACGAAGCCTTCAGCAGATTCGGACACGTCCGTGCACCAAACCACTACAAATCCGAATGCCCCTACCGACGTTCCTGCCTCCAGGTCGAGCCTTGCACTTCGTGACACATCTCAAATTTCCACATCCCCTGATTCCCCTCAAGAAACTAGCCAACAACCGCCTCAAATGAACCCGCTCGCACCCCACCCTCCAGTCCAACCGACCATCCCCGCCGACCAGCCTCTTCCATCTCCGCAGCCTCCACCGACAAATACTCTTAATATCATCCCCCCAACACCAACACAACCTCCCACCGCAGCCAAACAGCCGAATCTCGAACGTCTGATTCCTCCTCCAATATATTCGATCCTTCCTTCTCCAAACCGACCCACTCCACCTCCGGCTATTGCCGTTCTTCCTGCCTCCGACGATATCCATTTCAGCCCATCCCCCGATCCCGCATCTCGCGGCGTGGACAGCGAGGTTGATGAGTTAATGGATGACGCCGACGAGAATCCAACGGTGGTGGACGCTGTGGCCCCTGTCAGCGCGCCCACCATACCCGCAGATGCCCCACCAGCCACAAACGACACCGCCGCTAATGTTGCCGAAACAACGACTATGTTGCCCCGTGTCCGAGTTCGTCCTAGGACCGAGTTTTGGGTGGAAATTCCCTATCGTCCTGATTTATTGAAGAAGGCGAGGAAGGGACCGGCGAGTGGACCGAAGCCGAAAGCCCGATCCGGTATTTCAGGTTCACGAACCACCTCGCGATCAGCAAGTTCGTCTGCGGAAGGACGGGGTTCAAGGACACCTTCACAAGCAGGCGGTCAACTCAATGGTATGTCTTAGTTTTGTTTTCATGAAGAGCCAGAAACCACTGTTTCCGCGCGTGCCCAGAGCGCTGGAGTGGGAGTTCGTTCTGTCGCTAATGCCAATACCTTGAGTCGTTCTCGCAAGACCTTGAGCTAATATTACTATTCTTCACGATTCCTAAGTCCTTTCTGATAAAGACGTTCTGAGCGACTACCACGCACGCCAAATTATCGTTCCTTGCCGATGGAAAGGCTGCAAAGTCAAGGTCGACTCGCTCGAAAAGCTCCGATTGCACATTAATATTACACATATACCTAAGGATGAACAAGTAGGTTTCCCGGAAGTTTCCATCGGTGCCGAGAACCTGACCCATTCGATACCTCCCGCTTGTAGCGCTCATTTGATTGCCAATGGCGCGGCTGCCCGGCGAAACCCTTCGAAACGCGAAAGTCGCTCAGGGAACATGTGAAGGGTCATATTTCTAAACTATACCCTTGCCCCTTGGAGAGTATGTATGCCGCAGCCCATAATAACCTTCCGCTAAGCGTTCTATTACAATACCATACTAGACTGCGCTGCCCTTCTTGACAGTGAAACCAGTTTACTGAAGCACGTCCACAACACACATCGAAGCACCGGTCATCTGTGCACGATAGCATTGCCGACGCAGCTAGTGCCGCCGGCGGAGCTCCCAACAATCCCAACGGGTCCCATCCCTGTATATCACGAGTACAAAGGATTGGTCAGGCCCGCAGTTATAAGCCAGGCCAAGCGCGAAAAGCTGTCACCTGAGGTGAGTTCCAGAAAACTGATCGTCTTTCATGTATTCTAATGCAGCCGGTACTTTCAGGTGTTGCGTGGACTTTTAGGGCGTGGCATGACTCAAGGGCTACCCAGAAACGTGCTTCTGCGTAGGCTTATGCAAGAGTCACTAACTCTGGAGACAGCCAGCGCGTTTGATGAATATGAGTTCTTGAGAAAGGATGACGACAAAGACCTGCGGTCAATGCCAGACTTGGTGGGCCTTCGAGCTTTGAAAGAGGAGATGAGACCCACGATCGGCATCTCTCTGGCGGGGCACTGGCATCCATCAGGCCCCCACAGGTTCGCCCTCCTTGGTAATTCACATACTGGCGACGTCTGACCCACTTCAAAAAGTGTTGCCGGCTCAAAACCGCCTTCTCGAGCTTCTGGCCAGCGATCCCCTCTTCTCCCTCTAAACAAACTGGAGGCTCAGGACGGCGCTGAGACAACGGTTCCAGGACGTTCCAGGAGGAGCAGCACCCAGTCCAACAAGAAAGGCTCCGTGTTGGACCCCATTGTCCTAGATGATTTGGACGATTGACTTCTTGTCGATCGAGGTTCTTTTTTAACTTGTAGATTATTGGACCCTGCTTTGCTTTGCTTTCGTCGGATCTCTTCACCTTGTTATGTATCATTATTCACACATTCTTCGTCGGAGCGTACTTTTTTGCTAGACTTGCTTACGGTTAATGTGTTCAACATGAACTTTCAATGTATATTACGTGACGAGTGGGGTGTAGTGACCCCTTCTGGGGGGTACAGTTTAGCATACCAACAAACTCGAACATCTTGAACTCGACCACTTATCAGTCGGAATTCGCATCCTCCACGGCCCACTCTCCGTAGACATCCCACCTACAGCCTCCCGCTTCTGCTGACACATACTTGACAAAACTGAGCACGCCAGCATCCCGGAGAACGATCAGAAGGCGATTGAAGCCAGGTTGAGCCACGAGAAGTGTACCCTCCTCTTCGTTCTCGAGACCCTTTTTCTCCCCACTTCCCGATCGATAAACGGCAGGATCTTCTTCACCTTCATGTGGGGCCATGTAGCACTGCATTCGCATGAATTAAACGAAATGCTCGTCAGTTTGATCCTAAGATGGCGAGAAACTAATTATCAAGGGCTTACGTCCCATCCTCCCCAAACGCCACTTTCCCAGCCATCATGAGACGGGGTGAGTCCTAGCACTACGTCTAGTCTAGAGTCCTCCGCCTCACTTCTAGCTAAAGTATAGTCCAGCCCAGGTCTGAACCTTCGTGCCTCGATACCTCCATAGGCAGTGGGGACCAGGGAGCTGAGAAGCCGTAACCACGAGCGAAACTCAGTCGAAGGAAATAACTTGATCTCCAACTCGCGGATAGCTGACGTGTCTGTTACTGAAGAATCTGATACGCAATAACGGAGTTTGTGTGGTGGTCCTCGAATCGTCCAACCAGTACCAGGCCGCACTCCACTTGAATGAGGAGGAATTGCACCTTGACGTTGCGGATCTGAAAATCCGTCGGCCATGTCCAAAGCGCGAAGCTCGGTTTCCAGTCGCGCAGCATAATCTTTCCGAAGGAATGTGTGGAGTTCGATGCTTGATTCAGAAGCAAACCGATCGGCAAGCATTTTGAGGTTCGAAGCAGAGAGGTAGATCGAGTCGATGTAAACGGACAAAAAGGATATCTCGCTGGGAGTCAGAGCCTCCTCATGGGAATCTGGGGCGGAAGATGGATACGGGGTGAGAGGCGTCGAGGAAGTGGACTGATGAATACTGTCAGTTAGAGCCCTTCCCTTGCTGAGCGAACCTACCAGCTGTTCCAGTGAGCTCTTGTCTCTCATTGGGTCTTCAGGTTCCCATCCTTCCTCTCCATGTTGAGGTTTATGAAACCAACCACTGATAGACAGCCTTTGTCGGTCATCCAACCCTGGTTCCACAACGACCTCTTCTACGGAATGGAAACTTCGACCTGGTTGGACCTCAAAAAAGATAAATTGATTCCATGATGGTGGAACTACTTTGGTCGGAGTCGGAAGCGGTTCAAGGATACCTTGAGAATTCAGGGCGGTTGGGTATAGCTCAAGTGCTCCGCCAAACGATGGCTTCCACGTCTCTGAACGCGGCAGGGGGAGATATAGAATGTAGCTCACCCGTCTGGCATTGAGGAACAATCTGGTTCAATCCTTGTAGCACGCGATCAGCAAGGCTCTCACCTGGTACCAATCACGTCGTCATGATTCAACAGATGACACCCCTTTTTATAGCTATTGACGCTCATATCCTGCTTGGAGCCCGAAAGCGGGCCACACCCCGTAACCGTTCGGAGAAAGTGCCGGAAATCAGCGCTATACAGAGCATCCCGCAACGTGCTCAGAGACGGGAACAAAGCCAATTGCTCTGCTGTCAAATAGGACAGAGAAGCTAAGTCCCCTGTTTGGTTGACCTAGCATGCAAGGCAAGAAACAGTTTGAGACTAGCCATAACAGCAGAATTAACGTCCATCATGTACCTTGTAAATATCGGTCTCTTTTTCAGTGAATTGGATGTTACGCAATATTTCGTCCTTGACCCCCCGAAGTAATGCATCATCGAAGAGTTGGTCGATTACAATATGCTTGAAAGGTTCAGACTGTGCGTATTCCGTGTGAAGACGTTGTGCGTGATTTTCATCAAGCAGACCAGGCGCAAACCGAGAGGACGCTGGCTCAGATGCATCTCTCCTAAGACGCTTGATGGGTGAAGTTGGAGAGGGAGATCGCTGGCGAGTTCTAGCCTGGGTCATCGTTCGGGAATAAATTACAGCGTGAGATCGCCGATTGCGGACGTTCCCAATAAAGTCACCCAATCTGTTCATTGACGTAGCCAGCAACACGAACATGGACCTCCCTAAGATCCCTTCTATCTCTATCGACTCCGAATTTCAACAGATATCAGATGCTATAGCTTCTTTGGGATTTCTCTTTCTACAGTCCCCTCCCGTTCCGAACGTACAACAGGTTGACAACATGTTTGAGATCAGCCGGGATTTCTTTAAAGAAGAAAGCCGGGAGGAAAAGGAAAAGGCACGAGATTTCAGAGATTATAGAGTAAAAACGTGCCGACATGTCTACTTGCTAGGTGGGCATTACGGTTGGTAATGTAGGATGGGTCCAAGTCCGCCAGGAGAGGTGAGGAATCGGACCGCTCGCCCCAAAGCAGGCATATTTTAACATGGGTGTCGACGTCCAGCCTCGATGCGCAAGGACATCCCCGAGGAGATATCAAGGAGTGAGGCAGTATCTTCTATTTTCCCTTGACTCCAACGATTCACTAACCTCTCGAATGACCGCAGGGCTTTCAATATGCGACCATTCACGGAGACAGACGAAGCAAAGCAACCTCTTCCGCCGACACTGAAAGCCAACGAGAAAGCCATCGGCGAGTTTATGAAATCATGTCACGAGCTTTGTATGAAGATATTGGAGGCTTTCGCGTTGACCCTGAAGGTCAAGCCGTTCCTTTGGAGCTGTGTGGTGCACACGCTTCCGCTAACTCCCGGGATGGCTTTCCCTACAGCTACCAAAAGACTTTTTCACATCAAGACATTCATACAACCGACCCCAGGGCTCTATCCTACGTCTTCTCTATTATCCTGAAACCGCCCTTCGGGAGCTCGACGTCGATCGACAGAACGATATTCGCGCGGGGGCACATAGTGACTACGGTTCGATATTTTTCTCCGTATGATAGGCGATGACAGCTTCCTAACCGGAGTGGACGTTGGGCGTAGGTTCTTTGACCCTTTTATTTCAGGTAAGATAGATTATTTAGGTCATCTCGTTTCGATCTTACTCTAGCCCCATCCTAGAAAGATGTAGGGGGTCTCCAGATACTCATTCCTTCAGTGACCACTGCACTTTCTGTTCCCGCTGAAGTTCATCCAAAGTCACAAAACCGGTGGCTAGATGCACCCGTCACAAGTTCCGATACAGTCCTCGTTAATATCGGGGATCTTATGGAGTTCTGGACAGGAGGAAGGTTCCCATCCACTATACATCGCGTATCTCTACCAAGAACTCAAGAGGATGCAAGAGAGAGATATTCCATTGCCTATTTTCTGTAGGTTGGTCCTGAAGACTCAGACCGTAGCTAATTAAAGGCCATCTCTATTAGGCACCCCGACGACGACGTCCTCCTGGAACGGTTGACGGAGGACGGAGATGATGTCAACGCAAGGCTGAAGGCAAGGTTCGGTGTCGATCCAAACGAGCCACTGACTGCGAAGCAATGGCTGGAGACTCGGTTGGCCGCCACCTACGCTGGACGAAAGGACGAGTAATCAGGATATTAAGATTTCCTTGTAGCCTTGGCGGCAGTGTCAAGCCCTGGTAAGGAGAATGTAGGCAATACTATTTTGAAATCCATTGAGAATGTTGAGGATGTGACATATTGGTGCGATCTCGTTGGCAGATGCCGTCGCCGACGGTTGACAATTCGTGGTAGACATGTTAACTCCGATACATCAACTACACGAAATGCAGAACCGCAAAGTGAGATCGACGCTCTCGCATTTCTATGCACCACAAGACTCGACCCGAAACTTCGTCCACCTCACAATAGCCTGCATAATGTGATAATGGAAGCTTCAGCGTCCTCTCTAGTGCTTCACTATTGTTCTCCGAATCATCGACATTCGTAACCCCGGCAAAAGTGCCAAGGCGCCAGGGTCCCCAGCTGTCCCAAAGAATGGCAAGGATCATCTTCTGACTTCCGGATGATGAAAAGCCGGCAAGTACGTGAGGCGCCCCAAGGCCAAAACTAGCTGGATGAATGGAAGTCTTGAGCCGAAACTCGGTGACTTCCGGCTCCAGCGCATTTGCACGGAGGATTCGAAACCTAAAGATAGATCCTCCACTCTTCAAAGAGAATACTACTACTCCGGGTTCCAGCTCCTCTAGGAAACGAGATACCCTAACGTATATGAATGGTTCAGGTGGTGGCTCGTAGTTGAATACCCACTGCGGGGCGATTCGGGGAAGGGTATCCGGAATAGTGGGAGATTCCTCCCAGGGGTGCTCTGCAGAGTTATAAAGCTCTACTTTGGAGTTGGAGATCGCGATTATGCGGCCATCAGGTAGGAGTTTCGCAGAATCTGCTGACTAAGAGACTTGATGTCAGATTTAGGGAAATCCAACTTTAGAGTATGCTTACAGGCGAAGATGTTTGAGGTAGGAGTATGGAATGGGAGACTACACCTCCTTGGGGACTCTGCCAGCGGTGCAATGTGAACACTGTTTCATGAGATGACGAATACGAGACTCTGAGCAGGGCGTAGCCGTACATGGAGAGGGATTCATGCACGGAGCTCTCGCGGAAGACGGAGAACGAACAGGTGGGCTCGGCGGAAAGGCTGTCATTATCTCTTGACGAAACCCTCCAGACTGCGATCTTTCGCGGTATACTCGAGTGTGTGAAAAGTTCATCTAATGATAGGAGCTAACAGTAAGATTAGGGATACTTTAAAGCAGTAATATTCTCACCTTCTTTCGCAAGTTCGATGGCCAGGTCGAATTCAAAGGGATTGGTGGTGTGATCGAGGGAAACCGTCAGAGCCCATATGTCCTGCCCATCCCTATCATTCTCGACAAGCACCCGACCCGCTGGCACCTCCGTGTCGACATCGTAGTACATAAGACATCCGGTTTTGTCCCTAGTAGAGCTGAGAAACCATCTTCCCCCGGGAAGCAGTGCCGTCTCAAACCCCCGAGTTGAGTAAAAGTACGTAATTCGTTGAGGGACCGGCTGCTTGCTGTTCCAATTGCGCTGCAGTCGGACCATCCGCGCAACGATGTTCTCCAGCTCTCCAGCTACTCTGCCTAGTGAATTCGGGTTGAGCAGAGCTTTCCAATAATTCCTGCCTTGGGTTATCCAATGGAAGGCGTCGAGCCAGACCGCCACCGTTTTTGAAACTCTGAAACAACGGCGACACGTCTAATAGGAGCTATGTCAGGCCAAAAGCGTGCAATATATCCTGGGTACGGGTGAGCTCACCAACCTCAGAGCGATAATTGAATCGAAGTCCAAACTCATGAAGATGGCGAGAATCACATCATCCGGAAGGTCAGTAAAGCTTTTGGACGGTTCTTCCGGTCGTTGTTCCATAACACGGCGGTATCGATGAAGAAGAGAAACGTCGATTAACTCGGCGGTTTGGCCGTGGTAGTGCGCAAGACACCGTGGCGGCATCTCATGGCCAAATCACTATACGGCTTGCCTAACGAGCTTTTCCACCATACTCCTGAAATTCCTGTTTCTTAGTGGAACGACGGCCAATTGGAGCTTGGAGGGAATGAGACCAGCTACGACCGACGTGTGGGGCTTTGCTTGAGGCTCTTCGGATCTCGTCAATGTGTTTTGTGGAGGAATCCTGATATTATATGCCGTTAATGTTGGACTTGTTTAGTAATCTGTTGTATAGGGCCGAAGTCGTGCCAAATGCTGGAATTGAAGTGAAACACGACTCCTCAATTTGGTAGCGACCGAACGATGTCTCGCTCTCCCTCTATCAAGGCGGTACTACGGTTGAAACTCCCCCATCCCGGGCACATTTGTAGCACGCATTGGACGACGCCATATCGCTGCTCATGTTGACACCGATTCAACTCTGTAAAGCACTAGATCTTGCCAACCCTCATTGACCTGATTTCCGTGGAAGTGGTCCCTTTTTTGCCTATGCTCTCTGGTCGATGCCATTGGACCATCTTGTAATGTCTGAGTTTCCGCTCTGCCTATCTAGAGTTGCTGTTCCACCTCACTGCTCCCCTTTATAATCCAATTATCCCTTCTCGCTTGATCAAACCAAGAGTAGAATTTCATTATCCGACGTGATGGAGAATAAACACGTTCCTTGGTTCGAATAGTCGATAAAGAAGCGACAATGCTATGCAAGAGTTTTGCGGCCAATATAATAAGGGAAGTTCCCTGCTATCTGCGACGGTCAAGTCCTTCTGCGAAAGCAAGCGAGATCAGAGGCTGAATAACTTGAAGGTAGCAGTGTCGTACCTCCGCGAGTCTAATGCGTCAAATACTTTCGGCCTTTTGCTCTTCTCCTGGCCAAGATTAGCCTCCCCTTCTTGCTCCTCAACCGTGCCAAGAATCCGTGGCGGCGTTTTCGCTTTCGTTGAGAAGGCTGATATTCCGAACCATATGTTGTATGCCGAGCCTGAACGGTTGGTAAAGCAGAACCTTGAGAGCTGCTTTGTCCGAGGAATAAGCCAGAGCGATAGAGGAATGAGGTCGGGCTGGAGGTTGAAGTTAAGAGAGTGAGGGTGCGTCGAGGGGTGAGCATACTCTGGGTCTGCCGGGAGATGGAGTAGGAGGGTGCCGGTAATACAGTGCGAGAGACATTTACTCTGGGCAGCTGCCTGAGCAGACTAAACGGCGTGATGCGAGGCATTTGGGGCGAAATGATCGACTTTGCGCGGTCAAAGACAATATTTGGGATGCGTAGAAAGTCTCGCGGTCAGGTTCTGACCTGAACTAAGACCCACTCCCTTCCCTGTCCACCTTAGCAATAGCAATGGAGGAAGATCGACCTGCATCTCCGGAGCAGCATCTATGGTCATCCATTCTTGATTCTGTATCCTCTTCACGCGCGATTCCTTCGAAAAACGTGATCGTCCTAGGAGAATCGTCTTCAGGCAAATCCACCATCGCCAACGCGTTGCTGCAGAAGTCGTCAGTCGACAAACAAAGAGAAATCGCGACCAAGCAAGGGGACCACTCAGCTTATGACTTTGCAGTGGGGTATGAGTGGGCAGATGTCAAGGATGAAGCAGAAGAAGGTAGGAGTTCGCTGTTTTGTGGGCAATGCTGGACCCCTGGAATAACGCTCCTCAGATACCCTGGCTCGTCTTTCCGTGTATACGGTACCGTCCTCAAACCCGGCTCATCTCGCCTTATTGCCACATTTCGTTCCGCCAAAAACCGCTCTGTCGCATACGGCCATTATAATCGTTCTGGACTGGACGCGTCCATGGACGTTTGTCGAACAGCTATATACATGGCTGGCCTGGGTTGAGAAGTGGACATCAGGCAGCGATCGAGAGCTACAGGTCTTGAGGGAAGAGGGACGCGAGAGACGTGAGTGAACCCATAGGATTCACCGCCATGGGTTTCTCTTGACTAAAAGTCTGCTTCTCCCTTAGTGCAGTCTCACTTGCAGCACTATGCTGAACCGTCTTCCAATGCCGAACCGCTCCCATTACCAGGAGGCGCATCTTTGTCGTCTACGCTTCTACCGCTCTCGCAAGGTGTCTTCACCCATAACTCCTCCGGCGTACCGATCATTGTCGTATGCGCAAAAGCCGACATGATTGATCAAAACCAGGCGGGACCTGGTATGGGGCTCAGCCTCCTCAAAGCTAAAGGCGGAGAATGGGAAGAGCGAACGGATACAATCATGCAAATACTGCGGACAATCTGCCTTAAGTGTGAGTTTACGGTTTGCTTCCTTGTCATCTTCTCGTAACTTAATGTATCTTCCGAATAGACGGGGCCTCTCTTTTCTACACTTCGGTGTCTCAACCTGTTTCCCTAACCCAACTTCGTGCCTATACCCTCCACGTTCTGTTCATGCCGCCCGCACCCCCACCTGACACTCCGCCATTGAAGTATCTTTTCCCCTTCCGGCAACGGCCAAACCTTCTTGATAGGGATCGCATTGTTGTACCGTCTGGATGGGACTCATGGGGTAAAATAGGGGTGGTAAGGGAAGGATTCGATTGCAATAGGTGGTCTGAAGCTTGGGAGAACGATTTGGAAAACGACGGGGGTAATGGAGGGGCTAAGGCCTTGTATCGTACTATGGTCGAAGCGGAGGATACAGATGAGGTGCTTCATCTTTTTAACCTTCCCGCCTGCAAAAGACTGACAGGAAATTGTTCCACAGGCTGCGGCACTTCCTGCACTCATCACAACGGAACCAGAGCAAACTTTCCTTGCAAAGCATTATGAAACGCTCTCCAAAGATCCAGGGCGAGATCCCCGAGCAACTTTCCGCCAGCCCGCGAATCCTGGAGAACACTCCATGGCAGGTGTTGTTGGACCTATGGGTTCATCGAGTTTCAATCTACCAACCGTCGAGGTCAGTACCTTCTACATATGAAATTCCGCTGTATCCCTCAGGTTGTCTAACCGTACACGGGTCGACAGAAAGCACTCATTCAAATGGAGGGAGAAGACGTTGGCTCGAAATTGGCCCGACTCGGCAGCGGCACCACTGCAAGAAGAGTAAGCTTAATTATTACACTCATCGAGTACCCAACAGTGTCTAACATACGAAACTATTTTTCAGGATACGAGGGCCACAACCCTCCTCCCCAATCAACCCAACGGTATTCCAGCAGCTGGAGGTCGACAGGGACTTACGACCCAACTCGCATTTGGCCCCGGAGGCGCAAACAGCCCCGCTTCACCCCTCCCGGGATCTACAGCCGCTGGCGGTAAATCGCAACATGATGTCCTGCAAGACTTCTTCCAGAGTCTGCTCAGAGGCGGCGCTGGAGCAGCGTCTTCGACCAGTGCGTCTCCAGTCGCTGCACCCGCAAGTGCATCTACAGCCACAACGGCTGCAGCTGCTAGTGCTCCCCAAACCCAGCAACCGGCCGCGACATCTACGGAACCGAATACGAACGGAGAGAACACCGAGGAGTCTTGATATGTGCACTGCCCCCTTTCAGACCCGCTATATTGAGTTGCGCAACCACAGGAAACGTCAACTTGGTATCCATAACGAGCACCGTTTTGAATTACTTGTAGCAAACAACTGTCTACACACTTTGCTCTATTGTATACATTACAACAACACGCAAACTTTGGTTGAGATGTGAAAAGGTATCGCGTTGCAGAAACCGCAACCGATACATAGCGAAGGATTCCAAGACAGGGTGAAAGAATATGTAGCATATGAGGGTCGCGTCAAGCGGACAGATGGAAGGGAGAGACTGAACGAGACCGCAAGGGTGTGCCCAAACCGTCCTCGCCCATTCGTGATGGGGCTAGGCTGCTTGGGCGACTATCAAGACCCGGAGTCGACGCGTAGGAATGGATGGACACGCTGAAATTGTCATCTTCGTCTTGAGAGATGAGGTCAGCATCGTGTTCCCTCGCAGGGTCGGAGTCCGACGAGCTGCTTGGGGTGATTGGGGCTGTAGTAGGCAGGTCGAGCATGTGTCCCATCCGCTGGACCTTGGTCCTCAAATATGCCTCCAACTCCACACTGCGAGTCGTCGTTGCTCCAATCAAAGTTGCTCCTGCTCTTCTCAGTTCGTATCCGACATCGCGTCCGTCTTCGCTCTTGGAAGGCAGGAGGGTGGGATTTTCGTCCTGGCACTTCCAGGTGCGTGGGACCATCGGCACCCTCTCTGCAATCTTCACTCCCTCGGCTTGCAATGCGCCCATCTTTTCCGGGTTGTTCGTCAAAACCCTTACACCTTCCTCCTCTCCTCCCAGGCCCAGGTCCCTGAGGATAGCGGCGGCGATCTCGTATCCCCGCTCGTCCGCTCCGTGGCCGAGCATGAGGTTCGCTGTGACGGTGTCGTGACCAAGGTCTTGCAGGTTATATGCCTTGATCTTTTCGAGTAATCCAATGCCGCGACCTTCTTGGCGGAGGTACACGACGGCACCCCGGCCGGGGATCGTGGTCCGAGAGCCGGAGAGTTGCTGAGGTTGAGCGATCAGACGCATCGCTTCGTCGAGTTGTTCGCCGCAGTCGCAACGCATGCTGCCGATTGTCTCGCCGGTAAAGCATTCGGAGTGAATACGGATGAGGGGTGCGGGGAACGTGGGTCGGGAGGGCTTGGAGGAGTCGGTTGAGAGTTGAGTGATTGGGGCCACCGGCTTGGACGTAAACGAGCGAGTAGAAGAAAGCCTTCCGACGTAGGCGCCTCGAGTAATTCGGTCCATTTCGGTCTCGCCCTCGTACTGGGCGTCTAACGAGCGGCTTCGGATGGGTGGAGCGACCGTCCCAGTTCCATCCTCAGACACGTCGTCCAACTGAGCCGGGTCGATCACGATAGCGAGGTGCTCCTTGGCGTCCCAGTTGTTGTGGTACAGATGAAGGAAGACCGGTCCATGAGGCGTGGGCACGCGAGTCCTGGCGCGACATTGCACGACCAATGGCGGGCGCCGGTCACGTGAAACCGGTTTACTTACCGAAAGAGCAGCCGAAATGTCGTGCTGAGGCTTGGAAGTCGAAGAAGTCGAAGAGTCGGCGACAGATGGGGCTGGGGCTTGCTCAAGATGAGCGGGTTCTATCGATTTGGCGGTAGCTTGTAATGGTTTAGGGGACGAGGGGCGTACGAGGAGCGATGGTCGTCGATTCTTCGGCGAGACGGGGGGCAATGAAGGATTCTCAAGTGACGTTGGTGTTTCTTGGGTTGACAGCGCTGGGACAGGTCCGCGAATCATGCTCGAGGAAGCAGCCGCACCGGCAGCAGCCAATTCCTCCTTTAGGCGTTGATGTCGTGGTTTTTGCTGGCTCACGTACTGAGACTGTGCCGGTCCCCGCGGCTTTGCGGGGCCATGGGACGACGAGAAGAGTCCCAGGTCACCGTGCAAGTAATGGTGCCGGGTGACGGCTGGATCAGAGCCAGTTATTGCTGTCGCAATGATGAGGGGGTCGAAATCATTGTCCCTGCGTCGGAATCGTGCATCGGCGGTAGTCCGAAGAAAGCCTGGGGCAGTGATTTGGTCCAGAATTTCAAAGTCCTCGGCAGAGAATGTATGGACCACCTGCGAGTGGGACTGTGGCGGAGGAGTGCATGGAGTGGCTGGGTGCAAGTGCATATGTCCGCAATGGTGAGTCGCCCTGCACGAGGCTAGACTGGTAAGCGAGAGGAGAGCACGAGAAACGGTCTAGAGTCGAACCTTTGCGAATTAAGCGAGGATAACTCGAATGGCTGAGGGATTGGAGAGTGCAGCATAGTGGGTATTATATAGTCTAGAAGAATGCGCTACCAAGACGCAAGGTTTTCACGAGAGGCGGGGAGAAGGAAATGGGGATTTGCAGTGTGGAATGGAGAGCCCGCTAATTATTATTTATTCGACCGGGTCTCACGGCTATGCTGACCGATCCACACCCACCCACGCGTGTCAGCATTCCTCGGACCTCATCCATCCCGTCAGCATAGAGCCGTAAACTCCCGTTTTGCATTGCCAAAGACAATAGTGAAGCGTGATTGTGCCATTCCAATTACACTTGATCATACCCTCCATATCAGTGCAACCTAAACTGAAGACCGACCCCTCGCTGTTTCACTGGGAAGCAGCGGGATTTTCTTAGGGAAATTTGTGGGGCATGTTTAACTTGCAGGCACAGGAATTATTCCCCATCGGATAACACACTACCGGCGACGAGTCCAACTAAGACCGGACAATCCGTTGATTACCGTCATCTTGCGGCAACCGCCGCTCAGTCCTATTCAGGACGCCTCATACTCATAACATGCCAGGTACTGCTGTTGTAGACAGCTTGGTAACTACCGAGACCCCGCCCGAGCGGGAGAAGCAACCCGTCTAGTCCCATCATGGCGGTCCCGGTAGACGGTGAGAATGCTGGGCAT
Organism: Tulasnella sp. UAMH 9824; assembly: GCA_019633595.1. Taxonomy (NCBI): domain Eukaryota; kingdom Fungi; phylum Basidiomycota; class Agaricomycetes; order Cantharellales; family Tulasnellaceae; genus Tulasnella; species Tulasnella sp. UAMH 9824. The sequence continues at coordinate 43,359 of WSUI01000036.1, forward strand.
CCTAATGCTTGCATGGTTTGTGTAGAGGTACGATCGTTTGTCGGCATTATTTCGTTGTCATCTGTTGACCCCAGCTTCATACACATTCGCTTCGAGGTTTCACGTTGAAGCAAGCCCGACGTCGGCCGGCCAATGAACATACGCATATTTCGCGCGGTGCCACCCAAGCGGATACCCGCATAACTATAATACTCAATTGCTTGTCCCTGTCGATCTCAGGCAACTCTGAAAGGCGCCAGGCCCGGAACTTTGCTTCGCCATGACGTCAGGCTTCTCGTGCCATTCTTGCTCACCCCAACCACCAAACCTGTCATGGCCACTTCAGCACAAGATCGTATCAACGCCGATGCTACAGCAGAGTACACCGAAAAGCGCCTGAATAGCCCTGATGGTGCTAGATTGGTGACTCTGGAAGACTTTTCGGATGGGCTTATTCTTCGACTATTCATCTCCATGGATTTCCTACCTTCCGTTGTCGCATTTCGTCAGGTAAATCCGTCAATCATTACAAAAAGACTAATGGATGTTGCTAATTCGTTGATGTCCTCTTCTAGACATCAAAACGACATCACCGTATATCTCTTGAGCGAGCTCTATGGGAACAACTTCTCCTAAAGTTAATCCAGGCTTGGCCGGAGAGATGCATCACTCTGGAGCAGCCCATGCATAGCTACAGTGCTCTTGAGATGGAGGAATTGGTCGAGAAACAAGTTCGACTTGAACGTATTTGGACGGGTAATAATGCGACTCCCGTTCGAAGGGAGGAGATATCCCACCCTAGCAAAAAAGCTAGAGTTCCATTACTTGAGCTCATTCCGGGGGGTCGATGGTTAATTCAAAACGACGAAGAGGGACTTGGAAGGCTTCTGTACTGCGACTTAGATGCTCCTGATCGGGATCTTCGGACCCTTCTTGAACACGGGAGATCAGGGGATCCAGTCGCTATCAACATAGCTATAGACAAACATGCGGACGGACTGGAGCTTGATATAGCTGTCGTGTTCTCCCAAAAAGGCATGTGCCATGCATCTCTCTGCAGTTATTCTTTCGGCGCTGATTGTACCACCACTAGAGAGCGATGATGATCAAGCTGGAGCCAAAGTCCTGACGATTTGGAGAGTTACTCGGAACAACGTTACAAACGGGTTGGATGCAACCCTTTCCAAGGAGTTCCCCGTCTACGGTCTGCAAAGACCTGTCCGCTCCATCTCACTGTTTGGAAACTTGATTTGCCGCGCTAGTTGGGGTCCTATTTCAGGAGAGAACTTGACCCGAGACTTGGATATGCCCAAGATCCATACCTATGGATGGAAGTCTGGTGACGGTCCCATTGATATCAACACTCCTCCCAAGGAAGGCTTCATCATTCCTCTTAGCGAGCTCCTGGTTAGTTTTTCACACGAAATTTTGAGAATAATCCCCTAAATCCTCTTTCTCGTAGGTCGAGGGCGGCGTTTTACTGCTTCCTGATGGCAGAGTTCTCGCCATCAACGAATCTTGGGTTGAACTACATGCTCCAATTGAACTCCGAGAGCCAGGGGAGCCAACCGCGGAAGGTGAAAAGGCGCAATCCACTCCTCTTTGGAGGTACGACTTCTACCCCGCCATGCTTCACAGCCGCGTCGGGGTGTCCAAATTGTTCGTCGCCCCAGCCAAGGGAACTGAGGCAGCTCGAGTGCGCTGTGCGATGTGGAACAGCAGCACTGTCTACCTTCTTTCTTGCAAGGCCGACGGCTTAAGTATTCCGGAAGTCGCAGAAGTAATGGTTGGAGGAGAAGATTCTCAAGACGAGTTCATTCTCAGACAACGGCGGGGCATTCGCATTCACCATTCGACAAACAAGGAGGGAAGTTCCTACAGCGCATGCACGATCTACCAACCTGAGACTGAAAATGGATGGCGTCGATTGGTTGGCCTACCTTATCATAAGCCAAAGGTGGCGACGGCTTGGACCGTGAAGCATACTCCCCTCCAGGTCCCGGATCCGGGACTTCAGGTCCTGGCGTTTGACGAAGACTCGTGCCGCATTGTCGGCAGCTTAAAATCTGAAGGACGTGACAAACTGGTTGTTTTATACTTTGTATAATCGTGTCGGGGTCAAGTAAGCCGATTTATGTGGAACTGAAATTCAGAGATAACGAGCCACTCTATCTGGTCTCAGCACCGAATATAACATCACCTTCGAATTGAGGTTTATTACCAGGCGCTCGAATCGTTTATAGGTCCCACTTCGCCTTATCATAAGTCTGATTTACTACTTAGTTTCGTATTTTCCTGCTCATCCAGAGATATGCCATTTTCAAGCTCAGTACATGTCTTATGCCGTATAGCGCTGTTCCTCTGGTTAAGGCAGAATCCGTGGAGACCCTGAGCCAATGTTACGTTTAGTGGGCGAACAATACGGGAAGCGCTCCTTCGCGAACCTCGCAGACGATGGATCAAATTTATCATTGAGAGAGAGTTTCTAGCACCATTTGCATCAGCTACATGCATATGTGCCTGAGAACTAGACGAATAGTCAGGGGATTCTGTTTGATCGCATATCTGTCAGGACAGGTCTACAACTTCAGATCAGATCTCCAGCGAGTTTCACTACATGTTGCGAACTCTCTTATTCAATGCAGTAGCATTTCCAGAACAAACCCGATGCGCAGCCTTAATTACCTCTAGACCACTTCGAGTATCATGCCTTCCCGGCCAACAGTTGTGATCAACGATTGGGATAACGCAGTAAATATATAGGACATGATAATACATAGCATACGACAGCAATGCGGAGAGGAAGGAGGGGAGCAGATCCAGTAACCAGTAAATGAGTAAGTAAGTAAGTCAGACACGCTAACGAGAACCGCTTCGCAAAGTACACCTAAGCCGATAAATGTCAATGGCATCATATCACAAATAATACGGGAGGGATTCAATCTTCCGCCACGTTCGGTGGATCGACCGCCTACAAGAGTTGCTTGTAAAAGAGCAGATAAGCAACTTTGTCTGGCACCCCAGTTGTGGGGTTGATTTTGGTCCCCTCAGCCTTGGGATTCTTCAACCCTTCGTGTGTGATGGTGACAACGTCATCTTCCTTTATCGGGTCGATAGTGGTATCGTCGATCCGGATCCACTCTGACTGATCCTGTCGGAGAACATCTACGGTGTAGTGTCCACCGGTTGCGTGCTTTCCATGGTGGTAGACCACTGTAAAGCGGAATAAAAGGGTTAACTCAGAGGTTCCGACATATGGACCCACCATGCTTACCTCCAAAGAGTTGATAGCGTATCGGAGGCCCCGTCCTCTTGACTGGGGGTAACACCTCTTGCGGTATCGACAAAGTTGAACCGTAGCCTACGACCTTTTGGCTCTTGATGATCCCGGCGGTTGGATCGTAGATGAATCTACCGAATCAGATGCCCGGTTAGAGCAAGAAAGTCCGAGAAAGATGGCGTCCGCAGGCATACCTTTTGATGTGAAGAATCAAAATTGGAGGCAATGTGTCGATGAAGACTTGTTTCGTTGCAGCAACCTCAACACCCTTGGTAGAGCGCATGGAGACCGTTTCGGGAACGGTGATGTGCCGCAAAGCATCCTCAATTGAGTGGATGTTATCGGCCTGAAGCGATAGGAATACGTCAGTCTATCCGCCGCAACGAAGGCAGTAGCAAGCTCTGCTTACCTGAATATCCAACTGTAACGGCTGATACGGCTCCAAGGTCGCGGAAGTCTTCCCAGCTCCTGGAGTCTTGAGGACACTTCGAAGCTTTCCACCAAAGATTTTCGTAATGACGCTTTCTCGGCTCTTCGTCGTCCGTGTGGCAATAACCTTGTTTTTCTTCCCGACTTCCAACCAACCATCCTCTCCTTCCCCGGGGCCCCCATTCAGAGCAGTCGATCCGCCAGGCGAGAGTGGACGTTGAACTTCCCGTGCTTCCTCCTCCTCTCCCTCAGGCTTGCCGTTCTGAGCTCGGTGACTTTTTCTCGGTGTCTTCGGAGATGGTAAGGAGAGAGCTGGAGTAGGGTTGGCTTCCAGCCTCTCCGTTACGAATATCAACTCCTCGTGCAACGTGTCCAATACGAAACCCAGAAACTCTTCAGCGTCCTCCTGGTGCCCTTTCTGCATGTTGTCAAACCGCTTGTTCTCCTTCATAGCCGCATACAAGAACTCGGGGATGAATGGGTCCTGGTTGAACGATTCTCGGCGGAGCTGCTCCACGGTTTTGGGTTTGCCCCCATCTTTTGCCTTGGATTTTCCGCCGTAACCTGGCTCGCCTGGGAGAGGATCCTTCGGCAACTCAACCTCTGAAGCTAGCTTGAATTCGCGAACGAAGCTAAGCATGGCTTCCAACAGGACACATTGGCTTCGACCGGACCCCATCTGACCAACCTCTTCAAAAAGAGGTGCCAAACCCTGCATGAATATCCGCCAGAAGGGAGAGCAGTAGAGGAGGACTTGCAGAACGCTGTTAGCGAAACAGACGTTGCCGAAGTTGATGAGACCTCGAGGGTGGAGGAGGGGAGTGTCATAGACAAGGACGGACAGTGGGGGATTGACGAGGAGAGTGGCGGGGTCGATTTTAGGTAAAGAGAGTGACGACGGGCGTGGATTCGATTCGATGGAATGAGCCGGTAGTAGAACGCTTTGGGCCGCTGCTTCTGAAGTGGTGGAGGTGGAGGCTGCCGCTGAAGATGCGGCTTTTGGTGTTGTCGGAGCTCCGGGCTTCACGAAGAGGGCGGACCATGATTTTGGAGCAGTTTTGGCTGGAGGTGGAGGTTTTGGCGGTGGTGCGACGACAGGTTCTGGAGGAACCACAGCATCTATATGAGGTTGAGGCTGTTCTTCGACTATGGCAGGTGTCGGAAGTTGCTCAACGAGAGCAGGAGATTCTTCGGTCTCTTGGGGAGGTTTTGTGAGATGAAGAGAGGCTGAGGTGTTGGTCGACTCTGGTGAATTGGGAGCTGGGGTTTCTGTAGCAGGTGTGATATGCGTAGTTGTGACAGATGATTCTGCGGAACTTGATGGTGGTGGAGGGAAGAAGGGCGTTGCAAGTTCAATGATGTAGTCTGGTGGATGGCATTGGGTCGAGAAAGTTACACCGAATTCATTACTTGGGCTGGTGTTGGGCCGTCGCCTTGTGGTTACTGTGTACGATGGAGCGGGCATCTCTTGGACTTTCAGATCTGGAGTCGCTTTTTGAAGGGATATCAAGAGCTTTACACGGTCATAGCGGTGGTGAGGGATGTGTCAGTCTCGACTGGACGTGAGGGACTCGGACGGAAAGACCGCAATCGCCGAAAGTCCTCAGGGTCCAAGAGCCCCTGCAAATTTCATCGACCAAGCGCCCCGGAAATGCGTGTAGACAAGTGCTACTTCTGCTCGACCAACGTCTATCCAGGGCATGGTATGTGGTCTCTTTAGCTGAAATACTTCGTGTTCACCTCTTTCTTGACTCTCAGGCTGCGCCTTCGTCCGGAACGACGCCAAGGTCTTCCGCTTCTGCTCATCAAAGTATGGAATTCCAGACTTTGCACTACCAAACCGACCCTAACTATTAACGTCTTAGGTGTCATCGCAATTTTAAACTGCGACGTAATCCTCGTAAAGTGAAGTGGACCAAGGCTTTCCGGAAAGCAGCCGGCAAGGAGATGACCATCGTATGTACCAGGTTCAGCCACTTTGGAACGCGTATTAACACCATTCCATTGTTAGGACTCTACATTCGAGTTTGAAAAACGTCGCAACATTCCCGTTCGCTACAATCGTGACCTCGTTCAAACGACCGTCAAGGCCATGCAACGTATTGGTGAAATCCAAGCAAGACGCGAGAAGGCGTTCTTCAACAACAGGTACGTGGACAATTATCAACACACTTTACCTATTTTAATGTCTATCTTCTGTGTCCGCGAATACAGGATGTCCGTGGCACGCGAGAAACTTCGCCTCGTCCGAGCAAAGAAGCGCGCTGCACGGAAAGCTAAAGACGAGGCTTACTACGAGTATATCAAGAAACGCGATGCAGAAATGGAGCTCGAGGACCAAGAAGTTCAAGTGGACGTCGATCTTGTACAGCCAGAGACTGTGGAGGTCACCGAGAAGGTCAAAGAGAAGATTACCGTTAGCAGCGGCAAACCAGCAAAGACCAAGAAGCTCAAACTACGAAAGTCTCTTGGAGGTGGAGATGGAGCTCCCAGTGCACTGGTACCTTCGGAAGGACGGACAATGGGTATGGAGGTGGAATGAGGTCCATTACCATGGTCGATGTAGCTTTGGCAGCTGTCCTTCATTGTATTTTTACGTCCATCTCGTCATCCGATCCTTGGGTCAACAGTTTCTAATATACGAGCTTGAAGATAAAGAAGGTATCGATATCGGAGTAATACAGAGATCTCCATCTCGCCAGAACAAATTTGCAAATAGTCGAGCCAAAGCCGAGGACATCCACTCTCCATTATCCATTGACACTTAAAGACCGACCTCTCGCCCAGACGGATCGCCTACTTTCCCTTCTTTCATCCACTTCTCCAGCAGCAATCCTAACCTGGCCCTATCGGGACGTCCTTCTTTTCCGGCCTTGCCTCCAACCAACATTTCTTCTTCGATGCCCACATCTTGGCTGCACCTTGCTCCGATCGTCTTTACCAACTTGACAACTTGTTTGCCGTAAGCTTGCAACAACCGGTCTCCAGCAGTGTCAATTAATGCGAAAAGGACAAGCGGAGCGGAGCGGTCATAGATCAAGGCGGGAGTGGACGCAATTCGGGCAATGAGGGTCCAGAGGCGAGGGAGTTGGAAGCAATAAGGCGGGAAAGAAGCTTGGGGTGCTTGACCGAACACTGGCCGTGAGGGTCCCGGGGGAGTTTGAAGAATTGCAGCGTAAAGTGTGATGATCCCAACAAGTCGGTTGGTGAAGTCCTGCGCGTTGTCATTGGGGTTGTGTCCGTGGGCTTTTCGGAACTCCTCATCGGACTGACCCTAGATGTTCGCAATGTGTTAGTAAGTCTCGTCAGCAAGTCTCGACACGCAGCTTGCCTGTTCCCTCGTGACGACGGCTCCAATACTCCATCCACCAGTACGGCCAACCATCCTTGCCATAAAAGCCTCAGCGAGCATAGGATGCCCTAGATCGATAATTTTGAGAATCAATCGAGCAAGAGGGAATGCCGTATCTTTCTTGGCCGTGATCTCAGTTTCGGCTTGAAGAAGGAATGCCTTAGCGAGGGATGAAAGCAGAGCAAGGTATAGTTGCTGAGGGTACGTGTCAGTGGGCGACGGAGACAGTTTGCCGTGGATCTCGGAAGCCTTCGGAAGTATAGGTGAGGGGTCAACTGGGTTCGAGCGCCTAGCCAGCCTCACGTACAATGCGGTCTATTGCTGATTGGGAGTTCGTAACCTGGCCAATTTTCGGAGTGAAAAATCGCTTCGCCGCAACCCAAATCTTGCGCCAGTCCGAGTTGAGCATGCTATCATCACCCTTGTTCCCTCGAACAAGTGGCATGATATCCTTTTTGAGTCTCTGAAAAGGGATAAAAATGCTGTCAGTCACCTCCTACGCTATTCCAGGGAAGGGCACGCTACCTTCAGGTGATCCCTTGTAGTTCCCCATTCTTGTTTTGCACTTTGAGGTTTCATACCAGCAGACTTCTCTTCTTCTTGCTTTGCTTCCTCCTCTCTCTTCAGTCTCGCCTCCTCTTCAGCCTTCCGTGCCTTCTCTTTCTCCTTCTCTTCCTCAGCTTTCCGTTTATCCGCTTCTTCCTTCTTCTTCCTCTCTTCCTCTAGCTTTCTCCTCAACTCCTCGGCTTTGCGCTTTTCTTCCTCTTGCTGTGCCCTCAACTTGGCCTCGGCTTCTGCTTTCTTCCGAGCCTCTTCCTCAGCGCGTGCTTTGGCCTCACGGATGACTCGTTGCCGTTCTTCCTCTATTTTTTGGAGTCGGGCTTCCTCCGCTCGGCAAGTGGCTTCAATATCCTGCAAGATACAGCGTCAGAGAAATGAGGGCAAGGGTTGAGGTAATGGTATGATTCACAGCACGCAAACGATTCATAGCCCGATTTTTATCCTCATGTCGAGCCGCCTCAGCCTTCCTTTCATCGTCCCACTGTAACTCCTGGAATATGATCGCCAACTCTCGGGCTTGCTCGTCGGCCGCTTCATCCAATGTAGCATCAAACCCATGGGGTGGTGCTGGTGTTGACTGGGAAGCGGACGAGGATGGGGCAATTCCAGGTAGTGGCATTTGTAGGAGTTCGGCGATGGGTTGCCACTGACGAGAAACACGCTCTTGAGCTTCCGCCTGGAAAAAACGCGGATCGTCAATGGATTGTGCTGGGGTCGTTCAGAAATCCGACGTACCAGTGCCATCCGCTTCTCCCGCTCCATATATTCTTCCCAAGGATCGTTCCGTTGATGAAGTTTCACAGCTTGATAAAATTGCATTTGTTCCCAGGTCTGTGGTTTCTTCTTCGTGGCCTCGGAAGTCGAGTCAAAAGTCCGCTCCCGCTCCCTGTTCAAAAATCAAGTTAGCTGTCAGTTGATATGGCTGGCAATAGAGTGGCGACCTGTCGGAACGAGGTGATTTGGGTTTCTTCTTTTCAACATTTCGATACGATATACGTGGTTTTGAGGGACCTGGTTGGCTGCTAAGGGCAGTGACGAACGATTCTTCTTCCGGTGGGTTGAGCTCGGCCTCGTCATCAGAAAACCTTGCTGAATATCCACGTGACGTTCTACGTCTGCAGGAAGTGCCATAGTTAGTCTAATATCGCTCCTGTAATTACGAAATGGGATGGTAGCCTACTGCAGCGGTTGTCGTAGAGGAAGCGGTCGTTGGATCGGGGAAGCTAGCGGAGAGGCAGCTGGCGAAGAGTCCGGAGAGTCTGGTACTTTAATCTTCATTTCTACTTGCTATTATTGCCTTGATTCGTTAATCTTCTAGCTGGGCTTGGTTGAGAGGAATGCCTTCGTGTGATACCGGTCGTGTTCAAACCGCGCTGGTGGTTGGGAAAAGATGTGGCGTCTGTCTGTTTGTTTGTTCTCCGTTACTAAGCTTTGACGTCTGGTCCCCCCTGTTGTAACCACTCATGAGCACACCGACTAAATTTATTCCATTGTATCAAAGAGAATGGAAGAATGTTGGGAACGGCCATTCTCAGCAACATCCGAACTTGAACACAGAACACCATCGTATAAAAAGGGCGGATACACCGTTCTACATAGACACAGAGAGCACAATAGATGACACGGATGGATGAATATGTGAAAGAAAGAGGGGTGAGAAGACTGATATTGAAACAGCAAACACATGAGTTGAGTGGTATCCAATCGTATCGAGACATCTATGACATGGGGGACGTTAAGCATTGACGGAGACTTGAGAGGTGGATTCGTTCGTGAGCTTCTTGGCGTTGGGAACAAATTGCTATTTGGAGTATAATGTCGGCCTACTTTTGTCGCAAATATCAAAGAATAAAACACCTACGCGGCGAGAGAATCCACCGGCGATAGGGAGACGACTGTGTCCTTCGGACAAGAAGGCATCAACTTCAGCGGCAGCACCACGGCCCTCGCTAAAGAAAAAACGACGTATTAGACCCAGCGGCACGCTGAACACCACACTTGATCTCTTACTTGATACCCCAGACGATGAGTGACTGGCCACGGCGACAGTCACCAGCAGCGAAGACGCCGGGGACGGTGGTCGAGTATTTCTGCGAATTTCGTGTGAGTCTAGCCATCTGAGACCGAGCGGATCCACGACATCTCACCTTAGGAGGGGTCACAATGTTACCGCGACCATCCAGCTTCATGTCGATGGACTTGGGCAGATCTTGCTCGGGTCCCAAGAAACCAAGAGCGAGGAAGACGAGCTGAGCTGGGAAGTACTTCTCAGAGCCAGGAACTTCCTCCATCTTCCAGCGGCCAGCGCTATCCTTCGTCCATTCCACGCGGACCGTGTTGAGGCCCTTGAGTTTGCCCTCGTCGTCGAGAACGAAGTCCTTAGTCGAGATGCAGTACTCGCGAGGATCTGCGAAGAACCGTCAGCGAAGCGATCAAACAAACGAGATGAGCGAACTGCATACCTTTTCCGAAATGATGAGCAACTTCAGTATGACCATAATCGGTACGGAAGATTCTAGGCCACTGTGGCCAAGGGTTGTCGCGCCCGCGGCTTGCTGGGGGCTTGGGCAACAGCTCGAAGTTGGTGACGGACTTGGCGCCATGCCTCATCGCGGTACCAATGCAGTCGTTGCCGGTATCACCACCACCAATGACGATGACATCCTTCCCTTTCGCGTTGATGTATCCGCCGTCCTTGAGGTCAGAGTTGAGCAAGGACTGAGTGTTGAGTTGCAGATACTCCATGGCGAAGTGAACGCCGTCCACCTGACGATTGGGAATCCTGAGGTCTCGAGGCCAGGTGGCTCCAGTGCAGAACACGACGGCATCGTTTTCGGCACGAAGGCTATCGATATCAATGTTGTTACCGACCTCGGCATTGGGGACGAAAACGACACCTTCGGCAGCCATAAGATCCAAACGGCGCTGAACGATGGCCTTATCGAGCTTCATGTTGGGGATACCGTACATGAGAAGGCCGCCCATACGGTCGTTGCGGTCGTAGACGGTGACGTGGTGACCAGCCTTGTTGAGTTGATCAGCGCAAGCGAGACCTGCTGGGCCAGAACCGATGATGGCGACCTTCTTGCCAGTGGAGAATGTAGGAACCTGAGGCTTCATCCAACCCATCTCGAAGCCCTTGTCGATGATAGCACACTCGATGCTCTTGATACCGACGGGGTTCTCGTTGATGCCAAGGACGCAGGCACCTTCGCAAGGAGCAGGACAGACACGGCCAGTGAACTCGGGGAAGTTGTTGGTGAGGAGAAGGCGGTTGAGAGCGTCGCGCCACTGGCCCTTGAAGACAAGATCGTTCCATTTGGGAATGACGTTCGAGATGGGGCAACCGGTGTCGGATTGGCAGAATGGAACACCGCAGTCCATGCATCGAGCAGTCTGGTACTTCAGCTCGTCCTCGTTGAGGCGGGTGGAGATCTCTTGCCAGTCCTTGACACGCTTACGAGGTGGGCGGTAAGCCTCGTTAAGGCGCTTGTACTTCATGAAGCCACGGTTCTTGTCTAGCTTGGTGACTACCTGATTATCATTGGCACCAAGGGAATCCTCGACATCAACGACATTCTCGTGTTGAGTGGTGGTAACACCGCTCTTGAGGAGGGTACTCGACAGAGACTCCTTGGGTTGGAGGGTGGCGTCCATGTGCTCGCTGGCGAGATCGACCTGGCTGGCGGTTCGAGAGGGCACCAAGTCAATGGCAGAGTGCTTCTTCTTCGCTTCAGCCTTCTTCTTTTCCTCCTCCTCAAGAACACGTTTGTAGTCGAGGGGCATAACACGGACGAAGAGGGGAAGGAGGTTATGGAAGTCGCGAAGGACGCGATCGGCAAGCTTAGAGCCAGTGTAGTGACGGTGATCCTCGATGAGGCTTCGGAGAAGGGCGATTTCACGACCATCGGTGACCTTGCCTAGTTCAACCATCTCCTGGTTAACCTTCGTCTCGAAGGTGTGGGCCATGTCAAGGACGTATGCGATACCACCGCTCATACCAGCAGCGAAGTTACGGCCGGTTGCGCCAAGGACTACGACACGACCACCAGTCATGTACTCGCAACCGTGGTCGCCGCATCCTTCGACAACGGCGTCGGCACCAGAGTTACGGACAGCGAACCGCTCGGAGGCAATACCGCGGATGAAGGCTTGACCGGAGGTGGCCCCATACAAACAGACGTTGCCGATGATGATGTTCTCCTCGGCCTTGAAGGTCGACTCCTTTGGTGGGTAGACGATGATGCGACCACCAGAGAGACCCTTTCCGACGTAGTCGTTGGCGTCGCCTTCAAGCTCGATAGTGATACCGGGAGCGAGGAAGGCACCCATGGACTGACCAGCGGAGCCGCGCATGAGGATGTGAATGGTATCCTTTGGCAAACCCTCTTCGCCGTAGAGCTTCGAGACTTTGTACGACAGCGTGGTGCCGAGAGCACGATCGGTGTTGACGACGTCGCATTCGATGTGGACAGGAAGACCTTTAGCCAGAGCGGGCTCGGACTCGTCGATGAACTTGTTGTCGAGGCGGATGTAGAGCTTGTGGTCTTGTTGACGAACGCGGTAAGTGGCTGCACCGGGACGCATCTGCCATGCGGGCTTGAGGATAGCGGAGAGGTCGAGGTGAGCGGTTTTGGGGGTGCGAAGGCTATCGTCCACTCGGAGCATTTCGACGCGACCAACCATCTCGTTGATGGTACGGAAGCCGAGCTTGGCCATGATTCCTCGAAGCTCCTCGGCGACGTAGTAGAAGAAGTTGATGACCTGTTCGGGTTGACCGGCGAATTTGGCACGGAGATAAGGGTCTTGAGTGGCGATACCGACAGGGCAAGTGTTCACTGCGGAAGGATTATCAGCGATCGGCTATTAGATGAGGGGATTCTCGGACTTACAGTGACACTTCCTCATCATGATGCAGCCCATGGCGATCAAGGGAGTGGTAGCGAAGCCCCATTCCTCAGCACCAAGGAGACAAGCGATGGCGACATCACGACCGGTCCTAATCTGACCATCGGTCTGAACGGTGACACGTCCACGCAAGTCGTTCAAGACGAGTGTCTGGTGCGTCTCGGCGAGACCCAATTCCCAAGGCAAACCAGCGTACTTGATACCAGTCCACCTGGAAGCACCAGTTCCACCATCGTGGCCGGAGATGAGAATGTGGTCGGCCTTGGCTTTAGCGACACCGGAAGCGACGATACCGACTCCGACCTCGGACACAAGCTTGACGGAGACTCGAGCACGGGGATTCGCGCACTTCAAGTCGTAGATGAGCTGCTTAAGGTCTTCGATGGAGTAGATGTCGTGGTGAGGAGGTGGAGAAATCAAACCAACACCGGGGGTGGAGTGACGAGTCCGAGCGATGGATTGAGAGACTTTGTGGCCGGGGAGTTCACCTCCTTCACCTGGCTTGGCACCTTGAGCCATCTTGATCTGGAGTTCGTCAGAGTCGGAGAGGTAGTTCGACGTAACACCAAAGCGACCGGAGGCGACTTGCTTGATGGAGGAACGCATGGTATCACCGTTAGGCAGGACCTGCGAGCGCTCGGGATCCTCTCCTCCCTCGCCAGTGTTGGACTTGCCACCAAGACGGTTCATGGCGACAGCGAGAGTGGAGTGAGCTTCCATGGAGATAGAGCCGTAGCTCATCGCACCGGTACAGAATCTCTTGACAATCTCGTTCCAAGGTTCGACGTGCTCAACGGGAATGGGTGTAGCCTTCGAGTAATCGAAATCGAGAAGACCACGCAGGGTGACAGCACGGACTTGCTGATAAGCGTTTCTCGCATAGGCGTCGTACGCACTCTGGTTCTTCTCGCGGACGGCGTCTTGGAGATTGGCGATACCGGAGGGGTCGTTGATGTGGGCATCTCCACCATCTCGCCAGTGGTACTCTCCTGATTCGGGCATGCCGGGAGGAAGGATCGTCTCCCTCGAGGGCCATCCTCTCTCGTGGAGCTCGAAAGCATCCATAGCGAGGAGTTCGAAGGTGGCGCCCTGAACACGCGAGGCGGTTCCAGTGAAGCAGCGGCTGACGACGTCGTTGTGCAAACCAAGGGCTTCGAAGATCTGGGCACCTTTGTACGAGGCGAGGGTGCTGATACCCATCTTGGACATGACCTTGAGGATACCGTTGTCCGTAGCCTTGAAGTAATTGTTGAGTAGCTTCTCGACAGTGGTATCGCTTCCCTTGACCCTATGAAAGTAAGCGGTTTAACGGTCAACACCCCACCTAAATCATCGGGATCCGTCGCTACAACTTACAATCGTTCTCTAGCAATCTTCATGATAACCTCCAACATCAAGTACGGGCAAACCGCATCGGCACCATAACCAACAAGCACGCAAACGTGGTGCACCTCTCGGGCTTCAGCGGTCTCAACCATCAAAGCGACCTTGGCACGCTGCTTGTTCTTCACAAGATGGTGGTGGACAGCACCGCAAGCCACGAGCGCCGAAACCGGAACTCTCTCGGGCCCGCTCGCGCGGTCGGACAAGACGATGACCTTGACGCCATCTTGGATCGCCTGGCTCGTTTCGTCGCAGATCCTGGTCAAGGTTTCCTCGTAGCCGGGTAGACTGCGAGCCTTGGGGAAAGTAATGTCGATCGTGCGGCTCTCCCAAGTCTGGTAGGCGGTCTTGAGGTTCTTGAACGCGTTCATCTCCTCCAAGCCGATGACGGGGCTCTTCAAGAGGATGCGGTGGCACTGCTTCGGGTTCAACTCGAGGAGGTTGCCCTCGGGCCCGACGTACGTCTCCAAGCTCATGACGATGCTCTCACGAATGGGGTCGATGGGAGGGTTGGTGACTTGGGCGAAAAGCTGGCGGAAGTAGTCGTAGATGAGACGAGGTTGGTTAGCCATGCAAGCGAGGGGAGCGTCGTTGCCCATGGAGCCAAGAGCCTCTTTGCCGTCGTTGACCATGGGCAGCATGAGCATGTTGAGTTGCTCGACGGTATAACCGAAGGCGAGAAGCGAGGGATCTTTGGATAGAGGGTAATCGTTGATAGTGGGTTCGATGTCCATGCTCCGCTTGACACGCTTGACGATCATCGGCACGTTCAACATCTGGCCTTCGACCCAGGAGCCGAAGTCCTTCTTGGAGGAAGTGGACTTCTTCAGCTCCTTGTCATCGACGATGCGGCCTTCGACGGTATCAACGAGCAGCATGCGACCAGGCTTGAGTCGGCCTTTGCTGACGATTCTCTCGGGCTCAATGTAGAGAGCACCAACTTCGGAAGCGCAGACCATGATGTCTTGGTTGGTGACGACGTATCGGCAAGGACGCAATCCGTTTCGGTCAAGGCTAGCACCGCAGTAACGTCCGTCGGAGAAAGCGAAGAGGGCGGGACCATCCCAAGGCTCCATCACGCACGCAGCCCAGTTGTAGAAGCTTCGCTTGTTAGGTTCCATGAGCTCGTTGTGCTGCCATGCCTCTGGAATCATCATCATGACCGCCTCAGGAAGAGTGATCACGCCATTGACGAGGAGGAGTTCGAGGACGTTGTCGAAAGCGGCCGAGTCCGATCCGCCCGCCTCGATGATGGGGTAGAGCCGGTCAAGGTCTTCACCGAACAACGATGACTGCAAGACACCTTCGCGAGCGTGCATCCAGTTCTTGTTCCCACGGACGGTGTTGATTTCGCCTGAAGAGGAAGGAAGGGAACGGGAAGTTTCAGCGTCCAGTAATCTTCAGATATGATAATACCCCGCAAAAATGAACCCTAGCACCGACGTCATGTATGAAGACACAGAGTGGGAGACGCACCGTTGTGAGCGGCCCATCGCATAGGCTGAGCACGGTCCCAGGATGGGAAAGTGTTGGTGGAGAAGCGGGAGTGGACGAGGGCGAAGTGGGACTCGTAGAGGACGTGGTTGAGGTCGTGGTAGTAGTTGTAGACTTGTCGGCAGGTCAGCTGTCCCTTATAAACGATGTTCCTCGAGGAAAGACTGCAGATGTAGAAGCTCTTTGCGAGTGTGCTGAGGGGAGGAGCGGGTCAGGTTAGACGGGTGAGAAGTGAGATCGAGAGCGAACGAACGGCAAGGGCTTACATTTTGTGGGTAGCTGCCTTGCGCAAGACGTAGAGCTGTCTTTCAAAGTGCTTCTCGTCGAATTCTCCACCTTGAGATACGTTTCCATCTCCATAGTGCGCTCGCACGACGACGAAAGGTTGGTAAATATCTGGCTCCTTGCTGGAGGCCGCGGGACCGAGGATGGTGCCGTCGGTTGGCACGCGCCGCCATCCGAGAACTCGGAGACCCAGCTCATTGGCGATGTCGGTGAAGATCTTCTGATGCTCTTTTAGAGTTGCTGGGTCACGTTGTTTGAAGAACAAGTTGCCGACGGCGTATTGGCCAGGCGCAGGGAGGTGGCAGCCCAGGTCACGTTCAGCCTCACGAACGAAGAAGCTGTGAGGAATGGAGGTCATGACACCTGCACCATCTCCGTCACGACTGTCAGCACCTACAGCACCACGGTGAGTCATGGCGCAAAGGAGTTGGCGAGCGTCGGAGACGATCTTGTGGCTCTTAATGCCCTTGATCTGGCAGACGAAACCGACTCCGCAAGAGTCTACTTCGTTTTCGAAGTTGTAGAGACCTTGAGCTGCGGGAGCTGCTCCTGCCCATGATTCGGGGTCTCGTTCTACTTGGTCGAAGCCGTTCATGGACGGCTCGTCCTCGACGTAAGGGAGGGGATCATCATTGGCGAGATGATTGAAGTTGACGTTCTTGAGAGTTGTGTTTTCTGGGATGGAAGGGAGGGGGCTCGGGGCCATACGATGGCAAGGGGAGGACGAATGGCTCTAGGGTTTTTGTGAGGGGATGGAAGGGCTTAAGAGGGGCTGGAGGGGAGGGGAGATAAGGGAAGATTTCAGTTGTGTGCGAGGGGTGGAGTTAAAATAGCACTGGGGAGGTGGATCGTTAGGTTCCGACGCAAATTTACGGCGAAAAAGAAGACAGTGGGGGGAACGTGTCAGGCGGAATCGAGTCAGTGGGCGGTGGAAGGAACTGAGGAGACCTTGCGATGGTCAGAGGATACTCAGGTGGGAGGACGAAGGCGGCGAGCCAGTGAAAGTTGAGAAATTGACTAGGGTTTGTCCGTGTTTGCGCAGGCGTGGTGGCTGAGCAATCTCATCTCCAGCCAATCTGGTCTCGTGCTTTACTCGGCCGAAAGGGTCCAAGCTCTTGAAAGTTACGGAACACCGCGTCGGTCCGCTCTCCCCTCTGCAGCCGCCTTACACCCAAGGCACGATGCTGCACACGGTATAACGCACGCTAACGTAACGTCGTCTAATTCTAATCCCCCGACTGGACGATGGCCTCCGACACGCACACTCCATCCGGTCCCATTGCACCGACAAACGGTCCACGGGCCACAAGTTCTGGCAGCTCGGACGTCACTCCGATTCCGCGTTCGGAAACTACGGTCGGACAAACGACCGCATGGGTCGTTGATAAGAGCAAGTCATCGGTCAATTGCGATCCATCTCCATTGGCTCTGATATCGAGAGGCACAAATCCGAAGCACACGACGCAGCCTATCCGGAAGCCCATCCGGCATCTTCGGCTTGCTCCCGGTCACTCCTCGGCTGGGAAGGCCTCCCATACAGACCCTCTCATGGCCCTAGTGAACCATGAGGTCGAGTGATCAGCCTTCGAGAGAGAGAAGGACCATCAAATCCGCCGAATGGTGCAATCCAAGCCAGTTTTCTCATGATGCCCCGTTCGGGTAAAGACCCATGTGGCGTGCGTATCGGTGCACGTTGGTCGAGTCCACCTCGCCAGGTTAGATGGAGATTCAGCCCAACACCGAATTGAGCGAGCAGAACTAGAATGGTATCCTTTCGATAAGCTGCATCTTCCTTGCCGAGTTAAAACCCAAGGTTGCAGATCTCACCGGTTCACATGGAATGCCATCTTATCAGTTATCTGAGTGCTCTGGCATATCCTGTTGTGCCGTTCGACAGGCGCGTGCCAGGCCCACCCCCGTGAAAGTGAATATCCCAAAGAAAGATAGGGTGACATTGGTACAGGTATTTGAGGCTTGACAGCTTCTCAGCGGATCCATCGTCATGGATCGTATGAAACTTTGAGGCCTTCACGTTGATCATTGGGGAGCGGAAAGGCCTTGGCGCCCGATAGGGGCATATGGGCTTGGAGCACAAAGTTCAGAGGCTGCCGTCTGCCAAGCCTCTTTACAGGAGGTGCCATTACTACCCCCCAACAGGCAATGCTACCGACGGATGTTTCCGATCTGGCAATCCTGCCAACTCCAGCCTGTTAAGGCACCTTAACCGCAAGGCATCAAGCCAGCCGGTCGAACCTTCGTTGTAAATCCCTCACAAATTCCACTCTTAATCAAGTAATTCTTAAGTAATGTACATCAACGATCGGCCCGTCTAACCCATTTCCGTGGCAGGTCGCCGCGATGTTGCCGTCGGATCGCGAGCACGTCGGAAGGCACCGTTCACCATGGCATTGGCCTTCGCCCATGACTCCAAAGTTCAACGGTAAGTACCTATCCGCTGCAACTCACGGACAACATGGCCAACCCGGCCACCGTTTTATTGGTTCCGGTCGTCTCTGGGGCGAGCTTCCGAAACAGGAAAGGTTTGCGCGATCAAAGACCTTGAGGTCTGATTCCGCCGTAATTCCGAAAAACAACAAAAATATGTGCTTTTTAGGTAGAAAAGGGCTGGAAATGATATGGCTGGTATTTGGAAATTCGTCCCGCATCGATCATGCAGGCCAAGGCTATGGGGCCCCGCCGGTCGAATGAAACAGAAAATCCTGGACTCTCTCCTTACATTCCTGCTGGAAATGGGCCGGTCAGACCTGTCTGGAAGACTGAGGGCATGGGAAAGATTCAGAACTTATGGTCAAATGCTGCTCGGGGTCAAACTCACGCGTAGCCCCTTCAGAGACATCACGTATCCGACCCAACACCATCTAGGAATACATAAATATTTGTTTTTGGGGGCAAACTGTGAACCTCTTTTATGGCGTCAATTCAGACCGGACCTCGTATGTGTACGAAAGAAACCGAACTGCATCCGCACCGATGGACTATTGCATCGAACCCGCGGGGCATGCTGCTTTGTGCCATGGCTCCAAACCGCGTCCTCAATGCGGTCTCACTAACCCAAAGATGGAAGGTCAAAGTCACGGCTCTCCCCGAGGCGACGTCGCTTGAGGATCTGGCGGAATCATCCTCGGATGCGTCGATCTAGTGCACTGGATCCGGGGGGTTCAGGCGAGATCTGAAAGGCCTGGTCCCTCCAACTTCTAGATCTAACCCCCACCTGCCAGCATCGCGTAAAGATCAAGATAAACCGGCGATACTTTGGATGGACTCGAGAGACGGTGATATTAGACTATAATCTGCCGTACAAAGGAAGGAAGGGTAAGGCCTAGAAGGATGAACCAGTTTCGAGTTTGTCTACATTTGAACGTCCCGAATTGGCAGAAGCATAGTCTGGTCATGCCGAGCCTTCTTATGTTGACTTCCAATGGAAGCAATTCCCAAAACAGGGAAGGGTCAGGAAAATAAGATAGACCAGAATGGAAGACTCGTTAGAACGTCCTACAAACGAGTCCTATCCTATTCTGACGATGATCCGCGTATTTCAAGTCTTCAGGAATCGCACATGGAGTGTTCTGGAAGCATCGGGATTTGACGATCATTGCTTCGTCCGCTCCAAAGCCTTTACCCATTGTTCGAAGCCAGGTGGCCGGAATAGCTTGGAAAGCGCAGTCCATTACTACTACACCAGTCACAGCAAACTTACGAGGAGGCTAAAGGGCAGCGGTTTTCCGAAATGAACCAGTGATTAGCATGATGGCCGCGCAGTTATGATGGTCGCACGAGACGGGCTATTCGAAGCCAAGCGCTGATTGTCTATCTCAAGCGAGCGAAGGGTTCTTTTGGCGGACAACGCAAGCTCGGTTTGCCACAAAGGAGCCCGAGGTGTCGAAGAAGGACGCAGGGAGTGAGTGTTGATTGACTAGACCCAACCCATCCGCAAGCTCGCTGTCTTGACAGGATCGAGTTAATTCGCCAAAGAACTCCTATCAAATGAGTCGATTGTCGAGGCCCGTCTTACTGGAGAATGAATATATAGGAACCGGCGAGACAATCCGTTCGGAGCGGGATCAAAAACGACACCCCGTGTTGAAAAAAAAAAAGCAACTATTTCAAGTCGAATGCCAGCGAATGCTCTAGGCCGTGTCAAATTCCCCGTTAGCTGTAGGAAGATGAATTGACTGGCCGCGAAAATGATGGGGAGGAAAAACTCGCAGCCGAATTGTCCAAATTGCGGGACGCTCCACGGGCCGCGTTCGGCCGGACTCTGAAGACCCCGTCGGGAATGAAAAGTCGATGAGAGCCGATTTTCGCGTAGCCATGGAGAAGAAATGAGATGAACAAGTGTATATACAAGAGTTACTGCTGCGTTCTCGTTGCTATCTTTCGACGTTTCCAAAGGCGTAAGCGGGATGAAGGCACCCGAAGACCGTGAGGAGTCTAAGGATCGATAGGGTCCCTGTCTTTCGATTTCGTGCGGCACGGCAATGGAAGACATTTCATGCAAGATTGACATCGTTAAGCGCCACGCAGACGGCTGCTTTGCGGTGTCCGTTATATTGTCGAACCGTCTCCCCGGACGAGAGTTCCCAGAGGCGGGCAACGTGATCTGAAGAAGCTAGAAACCCATAAGAAGATGAGTCAGCCGTTGCATTCCCGTCTGGCTGGTTTGTTGACTGTCCAATGCCATTCTGGCTGCCCTGCAGTGCAGGGAACAAGGCCGCGAAAGGCGGATCAGAAGCGGCAACCTACCAGTTACCAGATATGCCGAATCGGCACTAAAGGCGCAGTCCCAGACCCAGCGTTGGTGACCAAGTAGAGACTTTTCAAGCTTCACGTCATAGTTTGAGGCAATGGACCAGATCTTGATGCTCTTGTCAGCTGAACATGTAGCTAACAGCCTGTCCAGAAATAAGCCCTGCGCATACTAATCGAGACCGACTAACTCACTTGACATCAGGACTGAGCAAACATCGCGTCAAGTAGCGGTTGTGGGCCTGAAACTTGGATACGGGCTGGAATCTATCTTGGGAAGGGTCGTCGCATATCCTCCATATGAAAACTTTACCCTGAAGAGTAGCATCAGGGAAAGGGTACGAAAATGAAGAAAATGGCGGGAAAATTGTGGTGTGAGGGACGCAAAGTCAACAGGTGCACCGCGTCACCATGTGGTCGGCGAGGGTTTTCGTTGATCCAGATAAGAAGGTAGCGGGTAGGGAAATGATGGAGAGGTTATTGAAGAATTGATACATTGCGAAGCACACAAGTGTGCAACGTTATCGGGCATAGGGCGGATGAGATGAGCGTTTAATCGCCACTTCCGGCACTCGACGCAGAGATCCGCTCACCTAGATGGTCCAAAATCCAAGTTAAGTTTAGAGGATCCGGGTTCGCGTGCCCGAGGTATAACGTCGAGGGTTCAGAAGGTCGACAAAAGGGTGCATGGTATCCCAGAATAATAGTGTAAATATGAATCCCAGGAGGCGAACCAAAGGAGAAGTAAGAGGGTAGACGTCAGATCCGGGGGGGGGGTAGTAATGCAGCTTCGACTTGCCTGACACGCCGTCCAAATTCAACCAGTCAACGAAATAGTGTAGGAAGGGAGATAAGCCAAGAAGGCCCAGTGTAGACAAAACGCTACTTGCCTGGTTTGACCAGCCACCCCCGCGAAAACGTTACAGTCGCAAATGGGGTGGTGTCCAACAAGGATACGGGGAGGGCGTTAAGACATTTCCGGATGAGGCGGAACAATCGAGAAACATCGGCAAGGGTTAGCAATGCGAGTAGGCTCTAGATGATCGGTCCAATGGACTGGCGCGCACCTTGTTGTTCCCCGCAACCAAGAGCGACCCGTCAGAAGCTACGCTAATTGAGCGCATAGGGATTTCCCCCATCGGCGTCTGGGAGAAATATTAATTCGAAGGTTCAGGAAGTTGCGGGACACAGCGGATAAAGGAAAGAAAAAGACCAGAAAGGTAGAAAGTTCAACGAGCCTTCTCCCGTTGGGCGCAGAACAGGCCAAAACTCGTGTTTTCTCACCAGTTCTAAAGTGCACGAGTTCTCCGATAAATCCCATTGTTTTATCGCTCCCGATTGGTCGCAGGAAATGAGCTCCCCTTGGTTTGGATGGATGACGACATCATTTACTGAGATTGGAAGGAAAAACGAGTCAGTCAAAGAAAAACGCCCCACCTGGGAAGCCTCTTCACCTGGCGAACCGTTATCATAGCTACGATATAGATGCGAGCTCCTGTTGTAGTGGCGTGAAGATGCAATCGAATGAAGACCGTCACAGAGTACGGCAGTATCCGAACAGACGGTGCCGGGCGGAAGTATTTGTGAGAGACCGTTGGATGCGCAGGTAATGACCTCCACTGTCGCTTACCGCAGGTCCCAAATGCGGATAGTACTGTCCTCACTTCCTGTAACCACCCACTTGCCTTCAGCATGGAAGCATACCGCTGTTACGTTGCCTGTGTGTCCTTCGAAGACCACGATCTAAGCGGAAAGAAAATAGCGATAAGACCCTCGGATCATAAGTGAACACTCATCACAGCATACAGGAGTGTTTGCATTTCCGGCAACTTCGTAAACGGCAACTTTCTTGTGTATCGCTGCAGCAAGGAGCCTTTTACTAGTAAGGTCGTTCGAGCAAGGCAAGCATCAGTCCCGCGTGAGAAGGAGGTTCTTAAAACGAATATCGACAGTCTCCTAGTCCTCCCGAGACCTTCAAGTCGAGCTCTCGGCTGATGGCGCGAATGAAAGGAAAATTGCCACCTACTCGGGCGAGATAGCTATTCGGTTCACTTGCTGTGCAGTGAATCGATATGGCAATTTTGCAGCCCAGACCCCGAACAAGCCAGTATGAAATTAATGAGATTGAGTCATGGGCTGATAGGACGAAAACGACATACGCCTTGTTCTCCAGATCGAGCGATTGTTCTGGAGCATATGCCACTCCAAGCCTCCCAGAACCGAATTTCATGGTCGTATGAACCTGTGACGAGAACTACAGACAGATCCTGTTGGGCTGCTTGGGGTTGTTGTTGTTGCTGAGGCACATTGCCATACATGCTTTGGGTCGGCATAGTGGTGGACGGTGGTGGTGCAAAGTTGAAAGTTGGTGAACTTCAAGCGGAGCGTCAAAGCTCGGGCGTACGGACGGCTCTTGTCTCTCGGTCTGGCCCACGGCAGCGCCCTCGAGCGACGCCCCCATCATCATATTTGGGTAGATGCAGTGGCATTCCACTCCGTTTGCTCAAGTCTGGACTCCGGATCTAACCGCACTGCGACCGTGGCAAGTCAACCCCTGGGCCGGGCGTGTCCTGACCACCATCTCAGTTGTGCGTTGTCGTCATCCAACCTCTCCGTCAAAGTCTTTGACGTGCCCGAGGGCAAAGTGGTCTTCAACTGCGAGCCTGCCATCTCTCAGACCACGGATGTGCCTGATAGGGGCATCCGCGCGACCATGCCGGCTTGTCGCCACGAGGCTGGTTCCGCAGCCACGCCGATGCAGGCAGGGCTCATTACAATTTCCCCGCATCACTGACTGACTCCCTGGGGTCTGCTCGGATTATTTTCGAAAGCTAAAATGATTCTAGCATGTCTCCTGTCGTTGTCATCTCGTAAGCCCTGGCCGGGTTGAGCTTCCTTCCCTAACACGGACCAGATCCAGTTTACCATCTTGATTAGGTCATAGGTTGCGTGCTTCCGGGTATTTTGCTTCGCGGAAGATGGAGTTTACTGGGTCGTTATGGCTTGTTTTGAGCTTCGCCCTTGTTTTCGGGGAGTTCCTTTTGCCTCTCGTACCGGTTTGAAACGCCTACCTAAGCGCGGAGGTATGACTCCCCGCTCATCCTTACCCTGCCTTCCCTATCCGTCGATCCGAGGGCCAACTGGTCTCGCCACGATCAACCCTCTTGAGCAGGTCAGGCTCATTGAGTCGGTGACGCATACGATTGCTTCCTTCGAATGTCTGGATTGCCTCTAGTGGCTGGCCCTTAGGCCCTGCAACGCCCTTATTTTCACGATTTTCCCGGAAATCCGTATGGTCCATCTCACCACCTACTTGTTCCGTGCTTTGCCTTTTCTTTGTTGCCACAGCTGCAATGGCCCTTCGTGTACCCCGTTTTCCATCAAGCTCTAAAACCGACCCACAAAATTTTCGAGGGCTTGTGTCTGCACCGTCCCACCTCCAGCCTTCCCCAACCTAACTCCCTGATGCTCTAAATTCCGTATGCCAGTCTGGCTCGCTGGGCCTGGGACACGGACCGGAATTTTCGCTTCTCAGGACCAACATAGACCAATTTAAACATAGCGACTCCCTTCACGCTCTTCTAGTCCCCAATCCTCACAAGTTTCATTCCAACTGTACCCATCAAACCCGTAAGAACGCTACTATACCCGAGCGACGAATTATATCAAGCCATGGCAGCAAACGCGGCTATAGTGGTGCGGAGTCTCCCGATCCGTTGTTGCGCGATGCACGTCTGACGTAGGGCATCTTGCTTCTGCAGATTGGCAGTAAGCTATCTTTGTCCTTGCCCACTTTGTCTTCTCCGCGGTCGCTAAACTACTATCACGCGACATTTAGCTAGGGTATTCTTCGTGAGTCTTCCGTTTTGCGGTCAGTGTCGGTCTCAAAGCTCGCCTGCTGACCAGGGATTTTCGTGGTGCAGCATGATGTGCAGACCGGCCAAATCATCCACGGGACGGTAGCAAGCCTGCAGCCCCTTCCTAATGTACGTTGGACACGTCGAATTATACACAAAAGGCGTCTGATCTAAGCGTGCTGTAGGGTACCCAACTTGCCGAAGTCAATCTAGACTCTGGGGGCACAAGCAAGATTCCGTACGGTCCACAACTATTGTTAACCGTCTAAGAACTTACGTCCTAACTCTCTCATACAGCCTCAGTCTTCTCAACCCCGCTGCCTAACAAGATTCTCAGCTCCTCGGTTTTCCTCTCTCTGTGCGAATACAATTCGACAAATTCTGTGACATCCAGCCTAGAAGGCCGAAACCAAGACCTTCTATTGATCGTAGACCTTGTTGGAGTTGAGCATGTACGACACATCTGCCTCGATTTCGCAGTGCTTGCTTTGCCTGAGCCCCCAGAAAGTCCTCTCCTTCTAGGGTGGCTGTCACATCTCCACGGTTGCGTAGCTCCAGCCACGAATCCTTGAAGTTCTTCGGGGAAGCCTTATGACTCGTTGGCATCGTTGCCCGAGGTCCAAGGCGCGTGGCTGTCCCATTAGACTGTTTGGAAGTCAATGAGATTTAGACTATTTGATGATCATCATCCGTGTAATGCTATCTTGATTACTGAGGGAGCGACATGTCGGGTCGTTGTTTGGTCAGCAGTGAAAAGCCCCCCATCCGAGTACCGAGGAACCCTCCCCTCCTCCCCCAAAAGAAAAGCCGACTTGCACATCAAATCCTCTCTCTGAATGATCGCGAAGTGACGTAAAGAGGAAAGCATATCGTCTTCCGGTAATATTTTAATTTATTGGCGTGTAACTAGGCACATTGGAGCACACAGTCGGCGGAGTATAGTCTTCATCAGACGTGGTGGTCTATCTTGATCCCCCAACAGTTCCATGGTATTTAACCTTATCCAACGGTACGGCTCTCCCATCAGATAGCCGTGACGCCAATCAGAAGATACATGGTATTTGAAGCTCGTTCTAATCTACGGATCGTGTTGTAAAGGCGCAAGATAAGCGGCCAGCAAATCCCAGAAACTCAACACGGACTCGCTGACCAGCTGCACTCCGCTAGGCGATCCGAGGCAGTAGAGATAGTTTGGAAGCTTTCTAGCCTTCTCTCTTTAATGCTCTGGAGAGTGGAACGTGCCCCGAGGCCCAGAAGGCCGATCGAGGGAACGGAAAAGGCGCTGCGTCGGAGCGCCGCTCGAAAACGTCGAACTTGCAGGCGCGCGTCTTCCACGCTCCATGTTTTTGACCATGCCATTTGTGCTTCGTTCTCTCATTCGTAACGTCCCAGCCCGATCACTACAAGCCCGGCGAAAACTATCCACGGCTAGCTACACGTTGACGGAGAGGCAACCAAGTAACTCGCCAATCTGGATTCGGGCCCAGCCCGGCTCTTCCCTGTTACAGGGCATTGCTCCCGTGGATTTTCAGTTGTACACGAATGTACTTTCGGTCGAAGAGCAGAACGAGCTTCTCAGGTTTGCGCTAAAGAGGCTAGACGAGATTCGAGGTGTGTCTCGGACGATCAAAAAACGCAGGAGGGAGGCACTCGGCAGGGCAACCGCAGCCGGTGAACTTGCCAATGACGTGCAGAGTCAGTTCCTTCTAGACGATTGCTATGAGTTTGACGAGGTAACGGTATTCTTACGTTTCAAATCGTTATCTCTGTTTGACGGCAGAGCTTGCCTAGGGCCATTACGACGGTGTCATACATCAGTATCGGGAGTCTCATGTATCTGCCTGGCCAGAATCAGCCCGGACCTTGCTGTCCAAAGCAGGGGTATTGATGCCAGGAAGCCCTAGTTTATCGTCTGTCCAGACCCATGCCTTGCACTTGGCTTCGGATGGAGAAATCCTATCTCACGTGGACAACGTGGAGGCAAGCGGCAGTACGTATTGCTGGAATTGCACCAGACACCCTCTAACTCTATCGATGGTGTAGAGACGATTCTCGGTATATCTCTGGGGGCCGCTAGAGTGCTCCGTCTCCAACCTAAAGAATCAGGAAACCCCAACGAATGCGTCGACATCCTGCTGGAGAGCGGAAGTGTATACGTACAAACGTGAGCGGCCCACACAGCACCGTTAATATCCTCCACTAAATTCTCTTCATTTTTAGAGAGTCCGTCCGTTACAACTTTGCGCACAGCGTGCCCTTGGAGTGGCAGTTCCGCGACAGGCCGCTGAAACCGGGGCAGCGGATGAGCATTATGATCCGCGACCTATATACTGGTTCACGTTCTTAGTAGCTTTAATTTATATTTTCGATCATTATCGTGGATTACTCACTATCGCAGAGGGAAGCATGGACGCCGCTCCGTCCTCGGCGCCGAAGTGTGGGACGGTTGCATGTGCCAAACTGGAAGACGCCGCGTTCGGCTGGTTACGGGAAATCACAGCTTGCCATTCGCTCATTCCCACCTTCCTCTGCAAACCCGACCTCTCCCTCCCGCCCTTCCTCTCCCCCCTGGTCCTTTCTCTATTATTTTCACTATGAACACCCTCCGCGTCGCTCGCACCCTTCGGTCTCGAGGACTGGCTTCGTCTCAAACGCTCGCCAGAGCGGCTTCGACGACGACCCACACGTCAGCCGCCTCATCCGTGATCCCAGTATCCAACATTGAGGCCCAGTGGGAAACTCTGAGCAGCAAGGAGCAGACGGAAATCTACGAGCAGCTGCTGGACGCTCAAAAGCGCGACTGGAAAACTTTGAGCATCGACGAGAAGAAAGCTGGTGCGTCGTTTTCAAAATTTCATTATCGTCTGGGCGGACCTATGGGAGGGTTCGGATTACAAGCCCACACCCGACGCGACGCTGACTTCCTTTTGCTCGCTTCACCTAGCTTACTATATCTCCTTCGGTCCTCATGGTCCCCGAAAGCCCGTTGACGAACCTGGCTCGGGCTTGAAGGTGTTTGGTTTGACGATGGCGATCGTCGGTGCAGCGGGTGTGGCATTCGCTGGCATCCGCTCGTTCGGTTCGTCATTTCTATCCCGTTCACATAGAGCGCTTGCTAACAACGCAATCCATTTCAGGCGGCGAGCCTCCAAGGACGATGACCAAGGAGTGGCAAGAGGCGTCCAACGAAATCGCTCGCGAGGAGAAACAAAACCCGCTCACCGGTTCGTTCCGGCTCCTCTTGTGCCTTTTCGTATCTAATCTCGCAAACACTCTACCTTTTAGGTCTCACATCGGAGGGCTACAAAGGCAAGGGTCACGTCTCTGTGTAGTCTTTGGGACATTTCCTTTGCCCACCCCCAACCTTTTCCCTTCCGCTCTCTTCTCGAGGTCTATTTTAGAGGCTACAACCTCGAATAACCAAAACACCCCTACCCCAGTTCTCAAATCGTCCCGTGTCGTGTGGATCGTAGCCCGTGCTTCGCAAGGCGTGAAATCCTTGACTGCTGTTTTATTTATTAGACTTGGGTTCCATTTCACCTCGATCTCCGGGCCTTCCCGTGCACACTCCAACGTCATTTTGAAACTTTCCCATCTCATTAGTAGACTAAGCCCGGACCTTATCGGCCCTAGTGTGTCTCGCGACAAGATCACTAGCCACCACTTTTTCGTCGCAGACAACAATTCCGCCTTAAGTTACTCGCGAAATCGTTCGGAGGACCTTGTGGTCTGTCAGATGAACGGAAATAACGGCGGGGGTAAATTTGCCTCATGTTTACGCGTGAGGCATTGCCTGGGATGACTGGCCTCGTCCTCAATTCTCCATCTCCATCTTCTCCCCTCCACAGTCTCTGCAGTGGTACTCGTGACAACCCGTAAGTCCTCAAACAGAGATAGCAGTGAACCTATGTGTTTACGCCAATGCGGACCGTCGCGGTCGGCTTCAGGTCTCGCTTCTTCGCAGTCCAGAACTCAATATACGATGTCGAGCCGAACCTGCTATAACTGCGGCCAATGTTAGTGACACACCGTATATAAAGCTAAATTGCAGCCTCGTCCCCTCGAGATTCGCTGTTCTTCTATTCCTTCTGCGCGCGGTTTGGGCGAATGGAGCTGACGGGAGGCGACGGCTTCATTGCCTGTTGTACTTCCCCCTTTTATCCTTTTAACATATAACGCGGTGGGACGACGTCGGCGTACTTCAATACACGGAAATTTCGTTTTTTGGGAACGGTGGTGGTATCCGGGGTGTCGTTGGTGTGTGTGGTTCTCTGCGGGCGTGGACGTTGGCTTACTTGAGATCACTCGTTCTGGGGACGTTAGTCTGAACCCCGGCGGGCACCGTAACCTATACATTCCGACTCGTGAACTTTGCACCGGATAATGTAGTGGGCCATAACGCTGCCGCTTGCCCTTCCGCCGGCACCCCAACTTGCTACAACTGTGAGCGCTTATCTCCCCCGCACCACCGAAAACGGAAGGGCTGAGAGGTATCCCCGAATGCAATATCATAGGCGGTCAGCAAGGACACGTTTCCAAGGAGTGCACCTCGGAGCCTCAGCCCAAGACTTGCTACAAGTGCAACGAAACTGGTCATATTGTTTGTCTCTAATCGTTCAGTCGAGCTGCAATGTGATTCAACTGCACCCCTCTTTTATCCCGTAGTCCCGCGATTGCCCCAACTCTCAAAGTCAAGGCGGCGCCCAATACGGGGGAAGATCAAACCAGGAGTGCTACAAGTGCGGCCAGGTTGGCCACATCGCCCGGGAATGCCCTGAGGCAACCGGTGGTTCAAGCCGACCTCCCCGTGGAGGAGGAAGCTACGGTAGCTACGGTGGTGGTGGCAAAACTTGGTACGACCGGCGATCGGTAACTTCGACTTCCCCGACCAATTAATTCTTTCTCCCAGTTACTCGTGCGGTGGAACCGGTCACTTGTCGCGTGACTGCGTTCAAGGATCCAAGTGTTACAACTGCAATGGAGTCGTAAGTCTCGACGCGTATGTTTGTACGAAGATTATCGACTGAGTTTCATCGAACAACGTTAGGGCCACATGGCAAAGGACTGCCCTCAACCGCAGAAAAAGGCTTGCTACAAATGTGGCGAAGAAGGTAAACTTGTGGCCTTAAGCAGGAGGACAATAGACTAAGCCGATCCTTTCTTCCGCCAGGTCATATCTCTCGCGACTGTACGAACGAGGGTACCGCCGCTGCTTAACAGAATCCGATCATAAAGTGGTCGCGATTCTTCGAAGTCTATGTTTTGGATTTACCTATCCCTCTATCACTTTTGCCGTCACCTTTTGTTGGGTATCGCGTAACTGTAATCATCGACGCATGTACGTTTACCAAGGCGGTGCACCTCAAAATTGTTCTATTAGTCTGCTCCCGGATGGTCTAACGTACGGCAAGCTGAAGACAAGACTAACAAAAGCGAACCAGGGTGGTTTGAATCCATTTTTCCAGATAACAACCAGAACCGAGAAATACTAGGTGCCGACTGGAGCCCGTAAGAAATGTTCAACGATTTCCTCTGTGCAAATACCGATTCTGACGGCCGCTGCTCGGGGTGAATGAGACGGCCTAGCGCAGCAACAGGATCAACAGCGGATGAATGACCGAGAGCCAGAAACCCCAGAACACATTCTAATTGCCGGACCGATTCCCGGTAAGCTGGAAGAGCTAAGCAAGACGCAGCCGAGTGGTAATCCCTAATGGCGTACAAGCTATTGTAAGGTGTCACGCAGCCCTCTGATCAATGA
Organism: Tulasnella sp. UAMH 9824; assembly: GCA_019633595.1. Lineage (NCBI taxonomy): Eukaryota > Fungi > Basidiomycota > Agaricomycetes > Cantharellales > Tulasnellaceae > Tulasnella > Tulasnella sp. UAMH 9824. The sequence continues at coordinate 73,415 of WSUI01000036.1, forward strand.
GCGACACCAAAGGGGGAATCTACAAATTCCGAACAAGAATTTCAGCAGGAGGTTGTACGAAATGTGGCCGAAGGCAGAACAGAGGTACTCTTGAATCGGATATCTTACTCCTAACTGAGTTAAGACGATTCACGTATTCTAGAAAATACGATTGTGGGTACGAGTTAGTCAGAGTTCAGGCCCCGAGTTCAGTCACGGTTCTTTCACACAGAGGCCCAATCCGAACCTCGGAATTGCGGCTGAATCGGCCGAGAATCAGGTCACTCTGATCCTCCCCAATTCAATAATCGATTATTCTAACTTCGCAATCGATATTCCGAGATCATCTACCGAATCAGTTCACAGCTCCGAGGGTGATTTTCTTGATGGGCGTCTTTCTACGAGACAGTATTACAACGTGGAAACCCCACTAGGTACGAAGGTAGCGAAAGTTCCATTTCAACCACCGCACCTCTCTCTCCCCACTATCAACGGCTTGACACTTCCTACGTGCTTTACCTCAGATCTTTTGTATTCGCCGTTACTTCGCGGTGGGTCCTGGCCCAGATTCTCCATCGTTGTTTCTTTCGATGTCCAGTCTCAAGTATCCCACAACCATGGCAGAGGGACCACGAGCGACCGATAGCTTTCTTGGCGCTGATAATTCAGTCTGATTATCAAGGCAAAGTAAAAGGAGCGTTGGTACTGTGGGTGAATGTTGACCTGGATCGCTTATTCTACTCCCGCGATACACTCATCAGAGTCCGACCTCTCGTGGAACAAGTTTGGTTCTATGTAAACTGAGCCCATGTTCCTTCACCAATGAGATATTTGTCCATGCCACTCGTCTTAGCTACTCGTGGACGTGGAGGGAAGCAGAGCTAAGGGCTTAGTAACCGTTTGCTGGTAGGGATAGTAACGTCATAGCGCCAGTACATAGTTCTGATCTGCAACCTACGCTACGTCAATGGCAAGGCGAGCGAGCTTATTTGTGCGTGGTACTGAATTAAGAGAGGCTCTAGGGCCGCGTGAACGCTGCGTGCGTTGGGCCAGAGGAAGGGGAAAGGCGTGCCCGTTTTTCGTTTGTTTCAGGCAACTTCTGCAAGAAAGGTAGGATCCAGATTCAAATTTTCACTTATTTCCAATAAGGAGGTACCGAAAGCGCAATGTAAAATCTACTTTTGTTGAGCACGCGGCAAGGTGTGCCGTGTTAGTCACCGGAGAGTTCTCGTGCACAAAGAAAATCAACTGCGGAAGCTTGTGTAAGTACAGTCAAGGCAAGTCGAAAGGGTTTCTACAAGCGGACAAACTCCGCAAATTGTTTCTGTGTGGAGGATGGAACGTATAACTACGGGATGACTGGTCTCATTGTCGATTCTCAACCCCATCCTCATCTCCATCTCCATCTCCCTCTTCCCCTCTCCACTGCCTCTGCTGTGACCTTCGTGACAACGCGTAAGCGCTCAGCAGTAGATATCAGGAATTTAGGCGTTCCCTTCGCGGTCGAGAGATCATCACTCAATGTCGAGCCAAGCCTGCCCTCATTGCAGACAAGGTTCGTGACTAAGCATTCGCAGAGCTCAATTATGGCATATTCTATCGATATTCGTCGTTTTCTTTCTTGTGCGGGTTTGGGCGACCGGAGCTGACCGGAGATGACGGCTTCATTGCCTGTGGTACCTCTCGTTTCTTATTATGTTGACATGCATCGCGGCGCGACGACTTCGGGGTACCTCGACATACGGAAATCTTTTCTCTCCGACTCCGGGGGCGTCAACATTTGTGCGTCTCGATCTCAGCGGTGTTAGACGTTGGCTTACTAGCCCTCGCTGTTCCTGGACGTAGGCTGAACTTCTGCGGTCAACGTAACTGATACACCGGGCCCGCAAACTTGCACCGGTTAATGCAGTTGGCCACGTCTTGGACGACTGTCCCGATCGAGACGTACTAGTGCCCGGAGCGACCTGGTAGGAGCAATAACGCGAAATTCTAAACTCATCAGTTGACTTTCTCCTTCTCTTAGCACGGATTGCGGCGGACGCGGGCACCTGGGTCAAGACTGTCCTTGGAACCGCAACTGCCTCCAGTGCAGACGACCCGTAGGTGTCTCATCAGATGTGCGCAGGAGTGTTATCGACCACCTTTTGCCGAGAACTAGGGCCACTTCTTAAGGGACTGTCCCCAGCTCACGACGCCCTGGTAAGAGCAATGACCGGAAGTTTAAACTCGTCAGCTGATTCTTCCTTTCTCTTAGCACGAATTGCGGCGAACTCGGTCACGAGTTGCAGGATTGCATTCATGGACCCCCGTGTCGCCATTGCAACCAAGTTGTGGGTATCTTAGCAGACGTATGCAGAAACGTCATAGACCAGATTCTTCTGAAACCCTTAGGGCCACGCCCCGATGGACTGCCCCGATCGGCAAGAAATGGTGCCCGGGGCGACCTGGTAGGAGCAAAAACGCGGACCACTGAACCCATCAGCTGACTTTCTCCTTCTCTTAGCACGAATTGCGGCGAACGCGGGCACCTGGCTAATAACTGTCCTTGGAACAGCACCTGCCTCAAGTGCAGACAGCCCGTAGGTGTCTTATCAGATCTGTGTAGGAGTGTTATTGACCACGTCTTGCCGAGAATTAGGGCCACTTCGTAAAGGACTGCCCCCTATGGGACCCCTGATACGAGCAATGACATGGACTTTAAAAACTCGCCAGCTGAGTCGTTCCTCTTCATAGCACTAGATGCGGTGTAGTTGGTCATCACACCTCGGAAAACTGCGATCGGGGACCGTGGTGATCAAGGTAATCCTCCGATCCCCAATTTGGATGACAACGGACCTGATACGATACTTCCTTCTCTCAGGTCATGTCGCTTTCGCCTGTCTCTTATATTTCCAGCCTAAAGTGGCTGCGATCTCCATAAGTTCGTGTTTCCGATTTACTGCTCGTGTCTTCCCTGTAACATTCTTGTTGGTATCGCGTAACTGGAATCCATGATGTGCATGTACGTTTACGAGGGCGGAGCACCCCAAAATCATCTATTCGCTTTCTCTTCGAAGGTCTAATATACAGCGAGCTACGGACAAGACTAACAAGAAACTAGCAAGAGGTCTTTTATACGACAGGGCTGTTGTTACCTTCTTCGACGATGGCTCGAAGACGTTTCCCCAAACGTCGAGCGGTATAGAGAAGCGTAATAGCATCGATAGGAGCCTGCAAGAGAAGTGTCCAGCGAGAGACGGTGTGGAACCACGGGTTCGGACGGCTTGTATGAAGAGTGTGAATGACGCGAGCGAGTCCGACGGTGGAAATGAGGATGTACTGAGATACATGGGGAGACATTTCAACGGCGTTCTACAGCATCAGTGAGAGAAGACGTACCGAAAGCGGGAAGATCAGAAACACAGGCGCGATCTGCTGTGCCATTCTTCTCGCAGGAGCGTAGTCGACGTACGTCGGTCCACCATCGTCGTCGGTATCCCAGGCAGGACGCGAGCCGGAAGACCCGCTGGGCGGCAGAGATGTATTGGGGTTAGCAGTGCTCCACGCCTCGCTGGGAGTTCTCATCGAGAGGGGCGGGTACCGAAATCGAGCTGGTCCGCTTTGAGAGGGGGTCATGCCGCTGTTGGTAGGAGTCGCGCTACGAGAAGGGTAAGATTCTGAGCGAGAGTGGGACTGACTGGGGGTGCGGCTGCCAGCGGGTACGTCGAGCAGGTCCGTTCCCGGAGCGGTACGCTGTCGGATGCGAGGTCCACCAAAGTTCGGGTCGGGTTCCTCCATCGCGATGGAGTGCGAGATGCCAGAAGAAGACGCCACTGCTTCGGGGATTGCGGAAGTTCTTGGAGAGATCGTGAGTCGGCGTAGTTCAGGGGTCGTAGTAGTTCCGGGAGTGGGATCTCCGATGTTCCACCCCGTCCAGCCGAGGAAGGAGTTCGAGAGGCGGTTCATGAACGAGCCAGGATTGGACGTGGGCCGAGCAGCGGTGGTAGGTTCACGTGTGAGCGGAGCGGCGCTTCCAGCAGCGGACGTCCCCTGGCTCAGGGCCGTGTCAGAGGTAGCAGCAGTAGCTTGGCTGGGGTCCCGCTCAAGGTCTATCTTCCCGCCGTCAACCGTAGACTCACTCCAACGAGAAACGTTAACAACCTCGTCTCTCATGCGATCACCTACTCTAATGTTTTCGAGGTTGTGCCGGCGTTCGGGCTCGGAAGGAGGCAGAGAAGGGGTGCTCGAGGTTGGCAAGCGGCCGACCGGGTATGGCGTACCTCGAGGTTCGGGAGTGGGTTCGGATGGATCCAAGATCGTCGTTACGCGTACGACTGTGTTGCGGCGGCGACTTCGTGGCCTGCTTGTCGTGCTGGTCGTTGCGCTAGTCTGAGAGGTCGGATCCAGCGTAATTTCGATGGGCTCGTCGAGGATGGGAGGCCGGGGTCGTCGAATGTACCGAAAGATTAGAATGTAGTAGGAGCTGATGACGATGCAGACCAAGAGTCGAGGACCAAAAACTGAGAGTTCGTTCCAGGCTTTTCTGCTTCGGGCGTGCTAGTGGATGATCACGGTGAGTACTGACACTCCGTTGGGAGCCCAAACCTACGCTATAACAAAACCCTTGCCACCGATGGGATGAGTGAGTACATCTTGTCGTCACTTCGCAAGGAGCGAGCCTACCTCCGATGTAGTCCGTCCCGTACAACCCAGCTTGAAGTACCGAGAAGAACATGGCTAAAAAGTAGAGAACTGGCGGAATATACTTCCATTTTCGTTCGATGCTTTGGGTGATGATAGAGAGCGGGTCAACGATAACGCAATAGGTGACCCATGAGAGAGTCACGGTCCAGAGATACTCGCTCCATTGGCACAGTTGAACGACGACGGCTGAGAACTGGCACAAGAGAGTTCCACTCCTTGGATGAACACCAGCAAGAGCAAATAACAGTAGGAATGTAAGAGTAAAGCTATTCGTGCGCGGTCAAAAAAGGGAAGCCACTGTCAAAAGGCCACGGTGGACTTACGCAGCGAAAAAGTGAGCGATGAAAAGCCCGAACAGTATCTTCATTCTGAGATTGTTGCGTTCGTTGAGCGGTGCTGTCAAGTATACGGATATAACAAGACCTGAAGTCACTGCGCTGATGAGACAAAGAAGAAAAGAGACGATGTTGCTGGTTCTTCCGACGGTAGTGTTGTCCGGGATGATTCCGTAGAAGGCGTAAAAGTCTTCGACGGTTGATAGAGTTGTCTGGTCGTTTCTGGCGGAGAGCTCGATAGCCATACCGATAGCTATAAGCGGGACAACCGCGGCGTACAGCTGCGGTAAGAAGGGCATCTTGCCTGGAGCTAGCTGGGTGAAAGACAAAGACGGAAAGAAAGAAGAAAACGCGTCAGGTATCACGTGCTCGAGCAAATAACCTTATGTCATCCGCGGCACACACCCTCTCCAGGCATAAAGGTCTTTTGGGTACATAAAAGAGCCGACGAGCCTATCGAGCTCAGCTGTACCATGCCGTCATTTCCCCCTTGATTCAGCGTCATTATCCGCTCTCTGAGCAAGCACCCGTCTTCTGGTGTTCCATGGATGATCCCCAAGAAGTTCCAATCTGCCTGAGAACGGCCTAGGGCATCTAGAAGCGTCCGCACAATCTAACCACATACGATTAATTTTACGTCTGTTCGCATTCCGATCGTTCCGGGTCTTTTAATGGGGATTTTGCTTCCCTCCCATCATTGCCGATCAATGCCGGGGATTCCCGATAAGGGCGTTCCATTTCAAGAAATACACCGGTCCCATTTTTCTTGACTTGACTGCCTTTGACAAGTTCCGCGCAAGAGATCCGTCCTCGCAGAGCATGTGACGCCACCCAAAAGCAGCAGACCCAGCCACATATCGGCTTGCAAGCGCTTGAGCTTGTCGAATGACGCAAGCAAGGAAATTAGCCACTTCGCCACCGCCGAACCTGATCGTCGTTGCTTCGTGCGCCCAAGGGCTGCTTCACGCACCCTTGCGTGGTTACTTCTTACCGCGGAGAGTCCTTCAAAGTTCGGAGGTCCGAGATCCGAGTCCCCTCCACACATTACCCGCTCCGAGCACGCATAAGTCGTAAAGGAGTCTTATAGGATGATGTGCTTTTCGGTATATTATCTTGCGGGGAGAATTTTTGCCTTGTGCCGAACCTTGGCTGAAGTCCGGGCAATGAGGAACCATCGACATCCATATTGGGCTGTCCGATGCCGTATAAGGCTATATGAGCCTCCCGTTGGGAACCATTAGCAAGCCACCCACAGCTATGGCATGGCAAACTCGGAGGAACCTTGCATCTACACGTATACACCCGTGTATCTCTGTCATTCACACTCTGTCTCCACCGCCAACACACCAGGTTTTCGCCCACCAACCCTCGACAACCCACCATCTCCTCCGACTGCCATCTAATGGGGTTTCTGGGAACTGCAACTTTACGCTTCTTCAAGGGACTGTTGCTTTCAATTGGAAGATGTCTCGGTTGAAGGAACGATCTACAGGACTTGAGAGGATCTTCTTTCCAACTGCTTTATTGCTGTGACGACGCATCTCGAGCGCTTATGGCTTTATTGCAGAGCTAGAAGGCGATGTCCACTTGCCCCCCTTCCGTCCACATCCCGCGCGGCCCAGAACTCATCCCGCCGCACTCAAAGCGCTTTATAAGGCCCTCTCTCATCTGCAAACGGCCCTCCTTCAGGACTCCCCCCTTGCGTTGGTTCTTTTGCTGTGTTTACATCCGTCCTAATCTCCGTTTCCCGCGGCTCCATTTCCTCTCTGGTGGTAATCGCCATCCCTTTATTCTCCCCCCGTAGTCGCTTCTCGAGAGAAACTCACTCAACACCAGTCAGAAATCCGTCGTCGCCAGCCTCCACTCGCCTCATCCCAGCGCACAATGGACTTCCAGATGCCCAAATACCACAGCTCGGAGCCCAATCCAGCTGCATCGTACCCTTCACCTCGAACGGAGGCAGAGAGCGGTAGTCCACCTCCGTCATCCCCCATCTACGTCCAGGCACTACAGTCCGTAGACCCGCTATCGACCGGCACTGAGTACGCAGACTCAATGCGACCCAAAGTGACCGACGAGGATCTCGAACGCCTGGAGGACGATGCCAGAGGCCACGAAGCAGTGTTGAAACCCAAGAAAGCTCCCCCGCTGCCAGAGGAGCACATCTACGTCCACGACCCGCAGTTCCCACTCAACCTGACCGACTTTGAAGTCATGGAGACGCTCGGTGCGTGTAAACTCATGCTGAATGTGTCGTGTATTTTGTTCCCGTCAGTCCTGATTCGAACGCATTGGCCACCCTCCCTCTCTCTCTCTTTCCCCGCCTCATTGCTTGAACAGGGACCGGCACGTTCGGCCGTGTGTTGCTGGTGAGACTGCGATCAACGTCGCCCCATGCACAGCCAGGAGTGCAACAGCACTTCGCGATGAAGGTTCTCCGCAAAACCGAAGTCGTTCGCCTACGACAGGTCGCTCACGTCCAGGCAGAGCGATTCATCCTCTCCCGGATCCAACACCCGTTCATCGTCGACCTCTACGCGACGTTCAGCGACCCGTTCAACGTGTACATGCTGCTGTCGTACGTGCCCGGGGGCGAGCTGTTCTCGCACCTCCGGCGCGCTGGGCGATTCACACCGGACGTCACGCGCTTCTACCTGGCAGGCATCGTCCTCGCCCTGCGCTACCTCCACACGTACAACATCATCTACCGCGATCTCAAGCCTGAGAACCTCCTGTTAGATCATCGAGGATACCTCCGCATCGCCGATTTCGGGTTCAGCAAGATCGTGGACGACCGAACGTGGACCCTCTGCGGCACGCCCGAGTACCTCGCGCCCGAGATCATCCAGTCGAGCGGGCACGGGAAAGCCGTCGACTGGTGGGCTTGTGGGATCTTGACGTACGAAATGCTCGTGGGCTACCCGCCTTTCTTCGACGATAACCCGTTCGGGATCTACGAGAAGATTCTCAGGGGCAAGATTCACTGGCCGAAGGAGATGGATCACCGTAGCAAGGAGCTCATCAAAGGTTTTCTCAACCCGGATCGCAGCAAGCGATTAGGCAACTTGAGAGGCGGAGCCGACGATGTCTTGAGCCACGATTGGTTCAGGGGTGTTGATTGGGTTGCACTGGAACGAGGGGAGATCAGGGTATGTCTCTCGTCTTCTCCTTTTGTTCTTGAACCATGTTTCACCTGTGTTTAATTATCTTCCCTCCCCTTCGGACACGTTGCTGACGGGTTTTCCATGCCATTGCCCACCCTCTTCTAGGCGCCACTCATTCCTGTCGTGACATCTTCTGCCGATACTCGGAATTTCACCAACCTGCCGTTACCCGACCCCTCGGACCTGCCAGGATTGATCCCGTCCCTCACCGGCCGTCTTCACGAAATTCCGGATCCGACAGGAGACCTCTTTGCAAATTTCTAAATTTCCAAACCTCACTTCAAAAAAGCAACATTACTCCCCACTGACCGTATTGCAACTGCGGGCCGGTTTCAAGTTCAGTAATCTCGTAAAAAGACACATCCCGCAATCCCTCATTTTCGTTCCTGTAATACCCCTAACAAGAAAAGGTCGTTCCTCTCCCAAACTGTGTCTTCCATACCGCTCTCGAGTACTGTCTCCTTGTTGTTTATTATCGTCCCTGTCCAAGTAGCACAATCTCCCCCGAACTGCTCATCTAAAACTATGTTGTTTCCCTTGTCGCTGTACATTCGAACCTTTTGTGTAGTGTGGTCATTTTGCTGTGTAAGCAGTTGCGAATGCGATAATCTATATTCTACACGGTGACGCTGGTATAGATACAGAGCTAGTAGCGAAGGAACCCAAGAGAAGGAAGGGGGATAGTAGCTGCAAATGCATCTAATCATACGACGACACGATCGCTTGTCACGGTCATCCGGTCGCGTTTTTGTTGTTCATTCAAAGGATCTGAGAGCGGGAAGTAGAGAATTTGATACTCGCCATGCCGGCTGCGAATACAGCCGATCGTCAGAATCAAGATTTTCACGAAGTAGGAAGCAGCTCTCACCTAAGCTGGTTGAGATCGACTCTGAACACGCTCAGCGATCTTAAAGGATCTAGGTCATCTTCTTCTGCGTACTGAGGCGCTTTTCTGAGGACAGCGGGCGAGCGTGGCTTGTCCTTGGCGTTTTGGTGCTGCTGGCGATAGCCGATCGGGAAGCCTTCACTGTCTACTTCCATAATATCGTCTGGAGTTCCTCCCCCTCCTCCCCGCGTCCTCTTGGTAACCACTCCATAATCTTCCTCATCTGACCCCGAGTCGATTATGATAGGATCGTCATACAAAGACGAGTCTTGTTCTTCAGGCGGATTCTTTTTACCAAAGGGACGCTTCAGGCTTGGAAGTGGTAGGTGAGGTTTCGAGGGATTGCGCTTGAAGAAGCTCGTGATGAGTTTCACGGACTTGACGCTCTTTGAATCGTCGTTGTTCTTCGTACTCGGAGCCCGACGGGACGGCGCGGTGGGAGATGGTGGAGACGGGGGAGGTTTGAATGACGGGGGAGGACGGGAATTGGAAGGGCCGGATGAAGAGCTACTTGATGCTTGGGCAGGCGAGGGTTTTCCAGCGGATTTGTTGGGTGTTGGTGAAAAGGTGGCTGCTCTTCGCCTCTTTGATCGATTATGGGATGCGAGAGCGGCCGTTCGGAGGGGATCCTTTATGGTTCTGAGATGCAGGATATGTCAGCGCGCACTTTTTCCTTGCCACAGTCAATGCACCTCACCTGGCAGGATCAAAGATCAGCAAGTTCGTCACATCGTACCTCGTCATCTCGTAACCGACGATCGTCCTCGAATGCCCGTTGTGCTGAAGGATTATCGGCATGTGGTTCGACATGATTACATGGGAACTGTGACGATCTTCAGAACTTGAAGACTGATTTGCGGACGGTGGAGGGGCTAGGGAAGGGGAGGTGGAGCTCGAAAAATACTCCACGACCCAGTGGATCAGCGCCATGGCGGTATCTTGGTTTCGGCTGTATTTAGACCTGGGGAAATCCACCAGTTCGCACCTGCAGCATTGGTTTAGTTGAGCTGTCATTTGTTTTTGTCCGCGGAGGTGCCTACGGTATCCCTTTCCATGTCATCGCGACATAGATCTCCCCAGTTCCAATCCACTTTGTCGTTCCAATCAGACGGTGCTTTAGTTGCTGAGCACCTATAGAGTCATAACCGTCCTTCCACGCGCTCTCGATCCATTTCTGCAGATTACGGATGCCGGGAGGGGACCGAGGATCGCTCTCGAGCATGGCGAAATACGATGATTGATACGGTTGCGTTGTCAGAGCGGTTGCGGCCATCATGAAGTTACGATATCCGCATGTCCATGTCTTATCAACTGCAGGTGGGGCATGGGGTACTTAGACGAGTTCCCGTTGCATGTCTGAGCCGCTTTGCTCACCAAATTGTCCAGAGATATGTGTTACGCCTTCGAAGCACAAGACGGCACTTCGGGTTGGGCTTTTGGGATGGATAAGTAACCTTCGCATTACAGGTATGAGACCTGCAAGGAATTCCACGCAAGCAGGCAGAAACAGGTTAGCCGGGCGCGCGGAAGGTGGTATGGAGCTCGCGCGCTAACCTGGTGTAAAATTCTTCGGTGGTGGTGTATTCATGAATGGATGCCAGTAAACGTCATGGGCAAGGACCATCGGGGAGTGGAACGGTCCTGATGAACCGCCTTTTGATTTCTTCGCTGTGCCAATCCAAGGGAGGTCTTTCAGGGGTTGCACAGCGGATCCATTATTAGCAACGGCTCGTCACCTCGGCTCCCACCACCTGTCAGAGAGGTGTACCACGCATCAGTATGCTTTGGGTCCAGCGACGATGTTGCAGGCGGTGTTCGCTGGTGCTGTTCCTGCTCTACCGCAAAGTGCACATCGTAATGGGCGGCTCGCTCCTGTTCAGTAAGGTGGTCAAGGTTGTTATAACAGATTTGACAGGATACTGGTTCGGGGTGCTGAGAGTAGAGATATTCAACTTCAGGACTTCGTCTTGTCGACATCCACTCGACGCAGGTGGAGGGAACGGGGTGCAGTTGAGAGTGCAACGGAAGAGTGGAGTAGGGAGTTAGCGGCGAACCGCTGAGAAAGAAGACGCCGTGTTATCCTTAGCACAAGTGCCGCTCGCCTGGCAAGTTCTAGCAGACAACTACCACCGTCTCCCCGGGAGCCGCTCTCCCGCCGCCGCTCCTCTTGACGCTCTTAGACATCTCACCTTTTTTTTCACAATGACTTCCTCCATGACTCTGTATTGCGACGAATACCACTGCAGCGCAGGTTGCGTCCTCTTCCGTTTCGATACCCCAACTCCTCAGATATGCATCCTTCGAAACAACCGCACGTCGGAGCACGTCCTCCCGAAAGGCCACAAAGACCTAGGGGAGTCGATCGAACAAGCTGCCTTGCGGGAGACGTACGAGGAGACCGGCTGGCCTTGTGAGTTCCTCCCGACCAACATCGTCACTCGCGCGCCACCACCGGGCATGTCGAGTGGTGAGATGGCGAGGGAAGCGCTCGGAGCTACGAGGGAGGCGATCGCAGTGACTCTGCGCAATTTGGATGGGAAGCCGGGGTCCGTCAAGTTTGTGTTTTGGTACATTGCTCAGATCACGAGCACGAAGCAGCACTCGAACACGCAGATGGCTGGGGAGGACCTGGAGGCGAAGTTTATGGACGCTGAAGAGGCTATCCGGACGCTTAGTCGGCCAGGCGATAGAGACGTGGCCAAGAGGGCATTAGACCTCGTAAACAGAACTCGAGCGGCTGCAGCTGCCAAAGGGTCGTCTAGCAAGTCATGATATATTGTATCAAAGGTACGAAACGCGTCGTTGCTCGAGGTGGTTATTGACTAACGTTCCAATTTTTTTTTCATCCTCGATTAGTTCCCGTCCCATCTCGCTCTGCATAATAATCTCCCCTTGTCGATGAAGTTAGCTTACACTTTCCTGTGGAGGTGATGGGAGTAGGGAAACGATGGATTCCGCTCGCTTGAAATCTCTTGTCAATGATTATGTGTGTCATTGGAGGTTCGAAGAGCACCGGGTGTCTCGTGTCGATGAAGAATACGTGGTCGCCGTCCAGATTGACGTCTACATTACCTGATGTCAGGCAAGCCTCGTGTGCCTCATTTTTTTCCTCTTTCGCGTTGGTTCTGGAACTTTCAGCTCACTCTCGTCCTCGGAAAATACGTTTTCCGGTATCTTCCGGCTCCTCGTTTTCTTTACCCTCTATTCGCAGATTGGTTTGACTTTCCATGGTCGAGGATTCAACACGTTGCAACGTCTGGGTGGCCGGTCGGGCAATTCAAACCCCCCGAGGACCGAAAAAGAAGTTTGCTTGGTAACTCCGAACACTCTCCCGCGGTTTTTGCTGCTCAAATCTCCCAAGAAAACGCTTGGACCATTAGAGATTTATTAATTTATTCAGTTTGGGTTTAATCGCATATAGATCGATTTATTGCCGAGTTTGAAACCCTGGCCCCCGATTCATGCAGCCTGCGAGAATGGAAGGAACTCCATCGAAGGCATGCCTCCTGCTTGAAGCATGTCTGATGTACCATATCCCGCTTTACTTGTTAAAGATAGTGCTGGTTCCATTCATTTCAAGAGCGACTTCCCCACCCATACCAAGCGGGACTCCGGAGCTTCCGATTCCGGACCGGAAGATTCGAACAATCGCTGTCGACGTGGAATCCGGACCCCCTGAGCTGACATAATCTAGTCTCCCCATTTACGTGCTTCGGGTCTCCCATCCAGAACCTTGACTCTCGCGTGTTCGTCTCAGCCCAGCCAGCATCGCTAGCAACATCTCATAGAATATATCCCCAATGTCAGTACCGTGGTCCTACGTTCTCAAGTTCGTCTTGGTTGGGGATGCTGGTAAGTACGTCATAGAGACTCGGGTGTACAAGTCTAGTCCAGAATGAAACTTATGCAACGTGCCTCTCAGCGGTTGGCAAGGTACTTGAGCTGTCTCAAACTCTTGATTGTTGGGCTCACCTATGCCCGGGAGGGCATCTACGGTTCAATTAGACGTCGCTACTCGTTCGCTTGACAGACCAACGCTTCCTCCAGAACCCAGACCCAACTCTCGGAGTCGAGTTTGGGTCAAAGCTCATCCAACTCGAGGACATGAATGAAACAGTGAAGCTTCAGTGCTGGGATACTGCAGGCTCGGAGGCATTCCGGTAGGTCGTTCTGAGGCTGCGGGAGATGTCCGAGTTCTGCTGACTTTCGACGCTGCGCCATGAAACCAGGTCGATAACACGAAGTTCGTCAAACCAGCAATTCATTATCATTGACTGTTTATATCTAAACTACTTTTCTCCTTCGCCCGTGAACAGGCTATTATAGGGGTGAGTCTAGTGGTGGTCAAGCATCCCACCGTTTCTGAACCACGAATCTGTTCACAGGTGCCGCCGGTGCACTGTTAGTCTTCGACCCAACATCAAGACGAAGTAAGTTGATGTGCCTTATAGTGCCGTGCAAAGGGATCTCATTCATTCGGCTCATTCGGCAGGCTTCCTCAGCATCAAATCATGGCTCGACGATGTTCGAGAAAATGCTGACCCGCAAATCTCTTGTATCCTTGTCGCCAACAAGGTCGATCTCTGCGAGGAAGGCTCTGCATCCGCCAAGAAGCGTGAGGTGACCGCTGAAGAAGCTCAGCAGTTTGCGAAGGATAATGATATGGTGGACTACATCGAAGCCAGCGCAAAGACCGGGCATAACGTCGATGAGGCATTCACTAGAGCGGTAAGGAATAATTCAGAATCCATGACGACGGGAGCCTCATCTCACTGTATTGACATCGTTTTAGTCACGCTCGATTTTAGAGAAGATCAAGGCGGGGCTGTTTGACGACAAGAAGGTAGGGGTTTTTCTCCATTGTCCTGTGGCCTGGAACTTACTCGATGACCCCCTAGTCTACTGGTGTTAAGCGACCTCAGAACGATCCGAATCAGCTGCAACTAGAACAATCACAGAAAAAGGGAGGCTGTTGCTAAAAGACTGAGCCTCCTGGTGAGCCTCCCTTCTGGACCGTTCCAACATACCCGTATTCCTTCTGATATACACTGTATCTTGACTGTTGTACTGTTATTCTCTCGCCTTAATGGACGCACTGATCAGAACGGGCGCTGCACTAAGGGGGTGAACTGGGACCCTGAAACGCCACAAGTGTGTGAAATTGAAGTTTTACTGGGACCTTGTAATTTTGACGAACCCCCTACTCTCGACTCTTCGCCCTTCAAGCGATTTATTTCTGCTAGAAAGACACGTTAGACGAAGATATATTGAAATAAAAAATAATGGCATTTGGTACTGTCCACCTTGGCACCGCTGGACGAATATTGACTGATTGCTTGGCCCTACACAATATCAGGTGCACCTGGTGGGCGTGGTGGATTCCGCGGCGGCGACCGAGGGAGAGGAGGAGGAAGAGGAGGATTTGGTGAGCGTGGAGGACGCGGTGGAGGCCGTGGCGGCTTCAGTGCTCGAGGTGGACGAGGTGGTCCCCCCGGCCGGGGCGGCCCTGGGCGAGGCGGGCGAGGAGGAGCCCGTGGTCGCGGAGCCCGTAAGATGATACGAGCTACAGCTGGAAGAGACCTTGACTGACCTGGAACTCATCTCGCCCCAGCTCGTGGTGGTCGTGGAGGTGCTAAGGGTGGGTCGAACGTGATCGTCGAACCCCATCGTCACGCCGGTGTCTTCATTGCCAAGGGCAAGGAACAACTTCTCGTCACGAAGAATCTTGTTCCCGGCGAAGCTGTATACGGAGAGAAGAGAGTTTCGGTCGATGGACCTGATGGAACCAAGACCGAGTACCGCGTCTGGAACCCCTTCAGAAGCAAGTTGGCTGCCGGTATTCTCGGTGGATTGGACGATATCTTCATTGCACCAGGAAAGAAGGTTCTTTACCTGGGTGCTGCAAGCGGTACTAGTGTCAGCCACGTTGCGGATGTCGTTGGTCCGGTAAGGGAGACTGCTGTGTAACTGGCTCTCTGGAAGCTGACTAGTTGCTGTCTCTCTCTAGGAAGGGATCGTGTATGCCGTTGAATTCTCGCATCGTTCTGGCCGTGATTTGATCAACATGGCGAAGAAGCGCACAAACGTTATCCGTATGTTGGAGTCGGCTCTAAAGCCCCTCGACCAGCACTAACGATCCCTATTAGCCATCGTGGAAGATGCGCGCCATCCGAACAAGTACCGCATGCTGCTCTCCATCGTCGATGTCATCTTCGCAGATGTTGCCCAGCCTGATCAAGCCCGTATCGTCGCTCTAAACGCCCACCACTTCCTCAAGAACGGCGGACACGCCGTTATTTCTATCAAAGCAAATTGTATCGACTCAACTGCTCCCGCAGAAGTAGTCTTCGCATCCGAAGTGAAAAAGTTGCAAGAAGAGATGTTCAAACCTTTGGAACAGTTGACACTTGAGCCTTACGAGAGGGTGAGCAGGTTGAAGAGATGTTGCAGGACGCGTTTCTAATGCATCATCCCCACCTCAGGATCACGCAATTGTGCTCGCACAATACAAGAGGCATGCTGGCGCATAAAAATCCACTTACGGTGATCTCGTGTATTCCGATCTCGTTAATATTTGTTTTTCGAGTGTTGTCGGTTGTTGCTCTGTACGAATAGGTATTGGAGTCCTAAAATGCATAAATCTTGCGTCACTAGGATCATAGTGGAGGGCAGCAAAGTCGACAGCGGTGGAATTATAATTAGCTATAGATATATCGATGTCTGATTGGGTCCTGGTCCGAAACTGTGAAATCCGCCCTCGAAACCTCCATAGTAGTCAACCTCCAACGGGTTAACTTTTTCCTCCAAAGCCTTCGTATACTCGATGTTCAGGTCAAACCCTCGCATTATCTCCGCCACCTCAGCATCATCGACCTGCAGCTTCCTAGTATCGGCAAACAGTCTCTCCCACTCGCTTGGGATTGGCGGCAGCGAGCTGAAAACAGCTCGACCGTCCTTAATCTGCTTCATATATTCCTTCTCACTGAGTTTGGGCTCGGGTAGGTATCTGCGCCCTTTGCCTTGCTTGCTTCTTTCCGAACGAAGGATCTCTTCAATGCTTCCGAACGTTTGGATTAGCTTGGTTGCTCGAGTGGGACCAAGACCACGTAACCTCTCCGTGAAGTCTGAGCCAAACAAAAGCGCCAGGTCGATATATGATTCCGGGCTGAGGTTTAGTTCATTGCGAACGTCTTCGCCCGAGATCCGGATAAGGGGCTCGTCTCGTGTTGTTATATTGCGGAGCATCGTTGCACCGTAAACGAGAACATCCTTAAACAACGACAATGAGTACGCATCGGCAATGCATCCATAGAAGCACATTCTTACCGTGTCTTCGCTTGCCACAAAGTCGGCAAGCCCATTGATACAAAGACTAGCTGCTACTCCTTCTGCCTCGTATGGATATGGAGCTTCGACGACAGGGACCCGCATTGCATTCAGTATAATGCGGCTCTCATCGTACGTCAAGCTAGTGGGTGGGCTGTGCCTTTTTGTATACGATTCTAGCAGGTTCTCACTGTCGATGAGGAGTTTTCGTAGATCTTGGATAGTCTTGGAGAGTTGATCTCTCTGTTTCGAGGTAGTTGAAAGTATTGAATGCAGGATGGATGACCATATCCTTCCCTCTTCGGCCGCAAGCTGGGCTTGAAGCTTTGATATTGTTGCGGCAGCTTCATCCTCAGCGAACGCCTCATCGATCGCAATTTTGGGTATCATGTTGGTGAACATCTCCGGATTCTCCCCAGAACTTGAGCCGGCGTATGGCAGGGCTCGTCGGCTTTCTCCCGGACCTTTGTCCTTGAATAGGCGACCACGTTTGTGCGAAGCGGAGTCGGGTACGTTGTCGGCTGAGCAAGTAGCTACGACGGTTGTGAGAACATCCGGCCTGGTATTCCTCTGATAGTCCCTGTACAAGACAGCAAGGCGCTTGAGATGAGACGCTGGGGCCAGAGCTCGGGTTGGTGGCTTGCTCCTGGGGAAGTCCTGAATTGAGAGCTGACCTCTTGGCGGCTGCTGGAGTGACGTGTCCACGATCGATTGAGAATTGGAAAGTCCTTGGTACTGATGTAGAGATCGAAGAGTGGTTCCTGACTCCCTCTCTGATATGCCATCCTCAAGCCCAAGAAGCGAGGCTAGCTGGGGAGAACGTTCCAAAACTTCAGCTGTTGCGCCCTCTTGACATTCGTCAATTTCCCGGTATCGCTCCTCGATGCTGAGAATGCGTTCTAGGCGGCGTAATCTGGTAGCCTCCACCCGAGCGCGCCCCGCGAGGAGCTTTCGGGCAGATTCCCTTTTTTGAATCTATCCAAAGTCGTCAACACGGGAGCCTATAGCCCGCAAAGTGAAAAGAGGATACCTCACGAGACTTAGCGCCACTGCGGTTCCTCCCGTCAAAGACGCATATGACGTTCACGTCCGATCTTCGAAGCTCCGAAATCAAACGGAACCAACCACGCACGTGCCGGTAAACGTGAGGATCAGGACTGAACCAAAACCGTTGCGTAACAAGCGTCGCGTCTCTATAGACCATGTGCGTTAGTCTATTTTTATTTGTAAAACTGGATCGCTGTGCCTCACATTGCCACTGTCTTTTTTGAGATCGACGCAAAACGGTCAGGCAGCTTGGACACGACATGCGGGCTTGAAGGTAAAAGACGTCAGCTCTGATGCATGGAGAGGAAAATTAGAAAGTGATATACTTACAAGTGCTTCAGCAGAAATGGCGTAATCCCAGCTATTCCCATTCATCTAGGAGGGTTGGTGGCTGAGCGGGGTAAATGGTAGTGAAGCTTTTTTGGGTGCGACAAGGGAGAAAACACAGACAAACGGTACGGCTTAGCAAACGCATCGCCAGATGTCCTGCCTGCGCAGGACAGTCAGACGCACTACACTCATGGCCGACGCCCGGGGTGTTTGACAATCAGGTTCAATCTCGCATGAGCTCCAATTTAACTCCCTGGCGATCGTTGTTCTCGGCGCTTGAGGCTCGGACGATATGCCCGTTGTCCTATTCGGAGCTGCGAACAGAATTCGAACCTGCGCCTCCTAGATAGCAGCAAAAAGCGCCCAACGGCACTGACCCCTTCATAAGAGGCTGAGGTCCCAAAGCACACGACCGAGCTGTTTGAAGGGAAACCAATTCATCCACACTCGAGACCCCCCCCCATCATTCACCACTGTATAGCAACACATGGACTCGGATCCACCAGTAAGCTTCAAACACTTGCTCTAGGCTATTATTAACCTGTCTCATTCGTAGTACATTACCGGTAAATTCACCGGAACGATCGAACTAGAACGCAGTCCCTCCAAACATTACACTCTGACCCTCATCATCAAGGACACCACCTATCAGGGCAGAGGGGAAGCAGACACAGAAACCCCTCTCGAACATGGATATGAACTCGATGGCAGTTTCAGGCTGTTTGTCCCACCTGGCTGGGATCAGCTTATCGGCCACAGTGGCGTCGAGTTCCGATGGGGTCCGGAGGTAGAACCTGGAGATGGCTTAGAACTTCAAATCCATATGCAAGGTCTAGATCTACAGGTTATGTATGTGGCGAGCCACGTAGCGACGTCCAATACTAGTCTTATTGGATCAAAGGGCGCCATGCAATGGTATGGGTATCCCAACGATCCTAAAGACTTGGCATATAGCTCACGATTGTTTAATGGTTTTTCGAAGGACACGCATTCGGTCCTCTGAATCTGAGTAACGCAATGCAAGCAGGACGGCTCCGCTGAGGTCTACATCTTGACCCTTGTTAAAGAGTGGAATCTTCGTTCCATAAATAGATGAACAAACCAGCTCATGTAGCGATTATAAGAGAAATATATCGCATATTCTGCTGCTGAATGTTTCGATGATGAAGAGCAATGTTTTCGGGTCGAGCCCCTGTTTGCCTTTACTAGCCGTGGCGCTCACTCAGGATCACGTGATTCCGTCAATTTATCCTCGTCCACCAGCCACCGCAAGCTACACCCCGCGCCTCTCCATCTCGCCATGGTAAGCAGCTCTCCATGTTTGGTTTGAATCTACAATACTAATGTCCCTAATAGCCCCAGGTAATAGCTTAACTTCGTGCTTTCCCAGATGTCACAGACATTGAATCAGTCCCGTTTAGAACGAGTATATTGAAGAGAGCATTAAGCAACATGGTCGTCGGCTGGACCACGAAGAACGCATGTTCGTACCTATCATACCCGTAATCATGCTCATTCTAACGGCGTGAATCTCCCCCAGACGGAAACGCATCGCTCGAGAGCCTCACAAACGGTCACAAGTTGCTCAGAGCGCCTTTGGCCTGAAAGCGAAGCTCCTGCATCAACGGCGACATGCTGAGAAGGTTCAACTTAAGAAGACTCTTAAAGCGCATGATGAGCGGAACGTCAAGACGCCATCTGGCTCTGCCGACCCTCAGACCGCACGACCGACATACCTCCTGGACAGAGAAGAACAGAAAGACGCTAAGGCACTCTCAACGGCAGTCAAGCAGAAGCGAAAGGACAAGGCTGCAAAATACGCCGTGCCGTTACCGAAAGTTCGGGGTATTGCAGAGCAGGAGATGTTCAAGGTTATGAAGACCGGCAAGACAGGGAGAAAGAGCTGGAAGCGGATGATTACGAAAGCGACGTTTGTGGGAGAGGCGTTCACTAGAAAGCCGGTGAAATTGGAGAGGTTTATTAGACCGATGGCATTGCGGTTTAAAAAGGCTAATGTGACGCATCGTACGTGCGCATATCTAGATCAGGGGGTTCCTGTCCGCTTAAGGTTCTGTTCATTTCACCCAGCGGACCTGAAAGCCACCTTCCAGCTGCCGATCATCTCCGTCAAAAAGAACCCTCAGTCACCGATGTATACTCAGCTCGGCGTACTAACGAAGGGTACCATCATCGAGGTCAACGTATCTGAGCTCGGTCTCGTTACCACAGGCGGCAAGGCGGTCTGGGTGAGTTTCCTCTAGTGGATTATATTGAATTACTGGGGTTAACTCCATTTATGTCAGGGCAAATACGCACAGGTGACCAATAACCCGGAGAATGATGGCTGTATCAATGCCGTCCTCCGTGAGTTGCGTGCTTGCTACCCTGTAGCTCGGTATACTGACCATTTTGATCACATATTCCAGTTGTATGATCTATTATCTGTATTTCCGCAAGCACTTGATTTCGGGAGTCGCCGCAACTATCGAGCCCCTTAGTGTGCAGTCGCCGGAGGGTCGATTTTGAAAAGCTCGGACGTTCGGTCCGTCCGCCACTACAAAAAAACAAGGCCTAACTCTGTATGCCTACGCCGTGTTCCCTCGGTGGCGCTAAGTCATATTTCATGAGTCCGAACCGAACGGACCACGCCATTAATAAGGGCCTTAGCAACGACTGCGGCCACATGCGCGCCAATCCAAGGGTAGTTACCGAATTACCGACTTATTGAAATTTAAGAATACTGCACGTAAAGGTCCTGAGCCAAATCAGCCGAGAGTGAGGTGGCACGGCTCGTCGGTCTCACTACCGTGCTTCCAAAGCGTCGGTGTTACCCTAGGGTGGGAAGAATGGATTCCTACTGATGGGTCTAGTAGATGATCGTTTCCCTGTGAGTGTGAGTCAAGTGCAGCAGACCAGAGCGTCATTGAGAAAATATACCGATCCCTGGCGCTGAGGGGTCGCCGAGGGAATGCCGTCGGGTCGATGAACGATTCGGGGGTTCGTTACGGATATAACCGTCGCATCTTTGCGCCGCCAGCTGTCTCTGTTGAACTCCCACCGCGTCCGCCCAATAATTTTCCCCGGCCACTTTCGACCACAAGGCCCTCGGATTGTGGACCTCCGTACTCCTCGGGCACTTTCGAGCCTGGGTATTTGCAACGAAAAGCTCTATCTGAGCTCCACCTCGCCTTCGGGTTCGCCTTCTTTGTGTCACCGGTGTCACCGATAACCGAGCGAAATCAATAGCTCTCCTGGTCTTTTGACTTAAACACGCTTCTATCGTGGTTTTTCGTGAGATTATCTCGCGCAACGACCCGTTCCGATCGGCCGTTTGCCTAGGGGATCTAACCCAGATCAGAAACTTTCGCAGCACGTTTTACATCACTGCCTGACGGCGGAGACTTGGCGAGCGTTAATTGAGGGTGCTAGGTCCCTTACGGTAAGCTGCGTATTCAGTTATACAAAAGGGTGACACCAGAACTGACACCGCAACCCCAAAGCTCTTCCCCCCCCCCATCCCCCCATCGGTTGTCGAAGCCTCTCCTACTCATCACCGCTACTACTGCTGTTTGTACCACCGTCCCGCTTGTCATGCCGCGGCAACCCCAGGTCGTGTCCATTGGTGAGTACACTCGACGATCTCCTATCTCAACTTGGGTTGACAGTATTGGCACTTGTTTTCAGGCGAGGAGATCTCCATGGATTCTTCTCTAAATCGCATCCTTGACCTGGATTTGGGGTACCCAGGAATGACTGGGGTGGAAACCAACACCGTCACCGTTTTGCCAGACGGCGCGGTCGTGGACGGTGGACATATCGTACCAACAACGGAGGGACTTCACGTTCTGCGCTCAACAATACGATGGGTTCAGCCAAAGAATGGAGTGGGAGTGTCTGGGTCGAAGAAGATCCGTGAAGTCATCGTCACCAAACCCTTCTTCGCTGTGAGATCCACGGTGAAACCAAACGAGTCCGGCTATATGGGGATCTCGGAGCCCCAACATACGGTATTCCCGACGGACAGTGGCATCCGTGAGGATGACGGTGGACCTATTGTAAGAAGTTCGAGGGAAGAAATCCTCCGCTTATATGCGTTCATGGCACTTCTTTTGGTACTGTGGATAGTTTGGTCAAAGGTCACCCGCTGCCGGGTTTCAGGACGATAAAATGACTGTATGACTAAGATGTATACTGTACTGTATTACTGCCCTGTATATTAGCCTACAAATCCCGGACTATGTATGTATTTTGGTTAGAACTTTAGACTTTGGGCGTGGGGAAGAGGTTGGTTGGTTGAATCTCCGTTTATTACCCGCAAGCAGACAGCCTTAAGGGCGTCAAGGCGCGGGGGGTTTCCCCTATACTAT